>JAHPZR010027654.1:10000-30000 GCA_019787425.1 Platygyra sinensis
GCAAATAATCAGTCTATTCTGCGCCACTCTTGAATGTCACTGTTAAAGCTATGGGACGAGAATGGAGTACTAATTGGCAGAAAAGGGGCCGTAACTGATAAAAACAAAAACAGGCTACTCGAGGCAGAGCGCTTGGAGTGCTAACTTTTTGGAAGGGCATGGTGAAGCCTCATATGAATTATATGCCGAGCATGTATGATATCGACCCGCATGAAAATCACCTGAGGCTGATGAGCCAGTTCCTCTATAAATATTACAATCAGTAAATTATGTCTTTTGTATTTTTAATTCAAATCGATGTTTGCTCAGCTGACGGAGACTACAGAGAAGCATTCTGCATAATTCATTTGGCTCAGTAATCAGTCTATTCTGCACCACTCTTTAATGTGACTGTTAAAGCTATTGGACGCGAATGGAGTACTACTTGGCAGAAAAAGGGGCAGTAACTGATTAAAACAAAAACAGGCTACTCGTCATTTTACATTTGTGCTTGAAAACTAGAACTCGGTCGATATCAGGGAAGTCAAATTATAATCGTCTGGCTCAGTCGTTTTTTAAAGCCCTGTTTACACTAAAACAAAATTCCTTTGGTCTGAAGAGCGTTCTCGACAGGCGGTCACAAGCTCCGCTGTAGTGTCGGATTACATGTAGTGTGGACGGTAGGCCTAACCGTAGAAATGGAGCTGCGTTTTCAAATAATTCCCCCGGTCTCTCTGTTCAAAGGATGCGCTAGTGCCGTGAGTGGAAACTGTCCATAATCTTTATTCTACTTGATCTTTGCCGACTTCTTTGAGTAAACTACCATGCATGCCAAGCTGAGAACAGGTTTATTTCAAAGTTGTCCTGTTTCTATAAAAGCGTAATTAATAATTCTTCTTCTTAACAGATCACACAGAAAAATATAGAGTGAGTAAAATAGTACATTAATTTCTTTGAAATACCGGTGTTGTAGTGTGGAGTAGGTGTTTTTTATTATGGTTATGTTAAACTGTCCACATTTTCAAGCATTTAAGAAAGACAGGAAGCTCCTTTTAAACTTACTCTCACGCGACTTTATTGAATTGACAGGTTTTTTTAATTTGCCGCTTTATCAACATATTGAATTTCAGAAGCCAATTATCCAAGTGTTCCAAATTTGCAATTAAAAAGAAATTATCTCTCACAACATCTTTAAGACAACCTGGAACAGTCCGTGTATCTAGCACATTCTATATACGAAGACATGAAAACTTTACAATTCTTACTCAAAGGAACAGTTTTAGTCCGAGTTTAAGTCGGTCAAAAAGTACGATGGCTGCCTCTTGTCTGCAGATACGATCCCTCACCGCTGTGTTGGTGTTTGTGGCAATCCTTAAGCTTCCAGCCGTTCTATGTACGTTTTCTTCGGAAGATGGTGAGAGCAAATGAGAGTAGTCAGTCTGGCTTTGACATCCTGTTGTCAGTTGTCGAGTCAGAGCCTACTAAGCTAAAACGATTCAACCAAACATCTTCAACGTGGTGTAGAATTGCCAACGCAAAATTTAGATTGTAGTGGATCTATAATTTGAGGAGTAGGAATATGCCATTTTTGCAAAGCCGAGTACAACGCTGGTACAACTAACACCCGAACCATTAATACAACTTGTTTTAGATTCTTTACTGGCTGCTTAGCAATAGCTCTAAGCAAGACAACATTAGGCTAAAATGGTGGAAACATTAGCGAAGCAGTCATTCCTTAATTATTCATTTATTCACAGAGAACAACATCAATTTTCTGAGAAATTGCATTGTTACAAATAATTATAAATACTTTATTTGAAAATAGTAAGTAAGTAAAATGCAGGATATGGATGTACAATCAATCATACATTGTAGTAAGATTAAAATTAAAATAGCCTGCATTACTTATTACACATTATGATATAGATTGGACTCTGTACGCGCTCTGAATTGTCAAAAAACCCATGTTTAATTTAAGAAATAGAAAACATTTAGCGTGTTTCTTTCGAGTTGTAAAAACACGAGTGCAACTTTGGGAGAACGGGTAATTTTGTGGGAACACGAGCTGCATTGCTTTTTCGAGTTCTCCGAAACTTTCGCTTTCGGAGTACATGTTTTTTATTTCTTTTAGAAAACACCGCGACGAGAAAAAGGAAAACAACTTGGTAACTTTGATTATTAACATGTAAATGCTCTTTGTTGCCACCATCCGCACATCAACAACTCATCAGTAGTTCTGTATCTCCCGGCATCGAGTTATATATATAAACAGGGTTTTTAACCAATCAGCGTGCATAATTTCTTAGGCTAATGCCGCTTACTGAATAGTAACCCAAGGTACTTATGTAATTATGTGCAATGTCAGGGCAGACTGATTCACTATTGCCCCAACCAAACCTTCTGACGAAGGAATAGGAGAAAAAGAATTACAGATAGGACAAGGGGGGTGGAAGGGAGGAGAAAGAAGATAAGGAGGGAGGGGAGGGGATGAGGCATTTGTTCTCGTGTCTTTATTTGCATACTTAATAGGCCATTTCCGCATGGCCTCTGTCAAAACCAGTCTCCATGTGAAACCGGCATATCATGCATCTGAAAGGTTTTGCACTGACAAGGCCTCGGTTTGAAACCGAGGCAACAGCCACCAACCTCGTTCCCAGTGCCTACCACTTGGAAATGCGTTATTAATAATGGTAATAGGACTGAGTAGAGTCCAATTCGGTTTGTCATCATACGTGGGATTAGCAAAATCGGACGACTGCTTCGTCCGATTGTTAAACACGAGTATGATTACAGGCTGAATTGGACGATACGATGTCCTGTTACCAATTAACCGTAACAATTCCAATTTCCCACAGATAAAGTAAAATTTTCATTAATTAGTAAAGAAGAAGAGCTTTTAGTAGTCATTTTTAAATATCATAGTTAAAAACATGGAGAATGGCTTACAGAATGGCTGTTAAGTTTTATTTTAAACAGTTACCAAAGATAATGACCTCCACAATTTTACAAAGTCAATCTCTTGATTGGTTACTATATTGATTTTAATCAATGTAGTGATTGGTGGATTTAGTCGAGAGGACCTAAAATGATTGGTTAATGTAACTCTCCGATTACAGGTGCCCGATTACAGCCAACTGTCCAGTGAGTTGCACTCTCCGGTTACCACTTTGCAGATTAATTAGAGCAAAATACTTAACAATTAGACTACGAGGCGCAGTCGAGTTGACTATCGCTCGTAGAAAACGAGGGCGAGTAGTCTAATTGTTTTAGTATAAATTTACCGTAGTCTCATTGCATAAAAAGGAAAAAATGTCAAGTAACGCGTAGAAAAGAACTGTTTTATTATGTTACATCAGGTTCAAACGTGATGCGCGATGTGCACTGATGCGTAACTGTTTTCTATCAGGAGATAGAAAACAGTAATATAGCCAATCAAATTCACGGATTCACAATAGACTACGGTAAATTTTATACTAAAGCAGTTTATGCACCAATCACGTTTGAGGAAACTGTAATTGTTATGATTTGAAATTACGAGCACGATTACTCCCTGAATTGTACGACACGAGGTCCAATTACTAATTAATCGTATCTATAACAAATTTTGGAATTAAATATATCTTTTGGGAAGTTCTTTTGAGAGAAAACATCTGTAGTGCTTTTCATAAATGTTGAAAACTGTGCGAAACATAGCGAAAAAAAGCCATTAAAGCCCGCGTATTCCAATGACAGGTGTCCAATTACAAAAAAGTTCAAATCGGACACCTGTAATTGGACACCCACGTGATCGCGCACCGATTACGTGACAAATAGACGCGCGGAGAAGCAATCACGATCGAGAATTTTGTTACAGATATGATTAAAAAGATAACAAATGACTCCATACAAATTTTCAAACATTTTAGAGGTATTTATTTTGATCCACAGGCGACCACAACTTACCTCTTGATCTGTGTATTGTCCTGGATGCCTCTGGCAGCGTAAGAGATGACTGGTCCACTTTGTTATCCTTTGTTGTTGATGTAGTGAAGAGAATTAATGTTGGTCCAGACGGAACCCACATTGGTGTTGTGACATTTGGGAACGATGCCGAATTAATATTTGATTTAAACGAATTTAACAAAACAACTGACTACGAAATGAGGATATGTAATAAGATTGAATCGATCCCAAGGCCATCATCAGGTGAGCGAACATTCATAAACCGAGGACTTCGTCTGGCAAATCGTAGGGTCTTGAGGGAAACGTTTGGAATGAGACCAGAAGTCAAGTCAGTATGTACTTTTTGTAACATTCTCTGTCTATCTGTGTGTCTGTGTGTCTGTCCGTCTGTCTCCCTCTCCCTCTCCCCCTCCCCCAACCCCCCTATATCTCTCTCCCCTCGTAGCACTCTTTTTCTCCCTGCATATGCATATTCACTTATTTTTCCAGGCATTACTACTTATCACAGATGGTCGGCAGACGCAGATCAGTAATCGAAACGAACCGACGCCTGTACAGGTTTCCACAGCAACAAAAAATAGGGGAATTGAAATAAGTGCCATCGGGATTGGCGCCGCAGATGTCCTAGGATTATTGGACTACGCCTCCAAGCCAGATAACGTTCTATTCGTACAGGATTTTTCAATTCTGCACGAAATGGTTTCGGATACCAGAGTACTTCTTCTTGGACCAAGTAAGTTAGTATAATTATGCTAGAGTGATGATTATAAGAGTGAGACATGATGATGCAAAGGACCGCAAGCGAAAATGCTGCCTGTGAACGCAGGATCTGTAAAAGATCAGATCAGCCAAAAATAGAAAGTAACAAACAATGATGCAAGGCTGATACTGCGTAAAAAGCTTAACGGAGCAACAACACGATAGAGTCCAAACTGAAAGCCAACAATTGTTACCGTGGACAGCTGTTTCGACCTTGTTGGGTCTCATCACGGTGTAGCAAGCTATGAAGTATCAGCTGGTCGACTGACATCCATATACTAACTAAGGTGGTGGTGATGACCTCAGATGAAACTCAAATCCAAATCCTTGCCAATTGGCCAATGTCACATGCAAAACGCGTGACTAGGGACAATTGGAAAAATCCAGAATATCATGTCGTTGCCGCGATAAGGTAACTGCGGACAGACAGTTATGATCATCAAAATCGTGGACAGAGCAAAAATTCGCTCATGCCTTTTGCATTGATAGACCCAAGGCCAGTGTGGTCTAGTAGTCACTGTTTTGAGAGCAATAAAAAACCCCTCGAGTCCGGATCGAGACAGATTTTGATGTCCGAATTATCGAAATTCAGTCATGTCCATGGCTTGTTGGCGTAAGTCGAAAACTATCTGTGGATTTTCCTTTGCAATAGTGTTATAGTCAGGGCGTGTACCAGTTCATTGACGAGGTGAAAAGCACATATTCTCAAGTTATAAACCCGTTATGAACTTTTTTTCGCCAAGACACGTTGTAGCTAGTCTTTAATAGCTCTGTGGTAGCTTTAAATAACTGCCTAAAGCATATTTTGAGGCCCACTATAGTTTTGCGGCAACTCTTGTTTAAAGTTTGCGTACTTTTGTTACTTTTCTGCAGCCGCCATATTGAAGCTACAACTAAGCCGACCATCAAGAAACATTTGATCGCATGTCGAAAAAAACATTGAAAATGAAAATATAAGGCTTAACTAAGATAACACTTCGTCAAAGTGAAGAATGATCATCTCAGTAAAATTTCCAATTGAAAAGAAGAAGACTGAAAAAAAAAAAAAAAAAAAATCAGGGCTTCAATGGGACTCGAACCCATGACCTCCGCGATACCGGTGCGATGCTCTACCAATGCTCTAGCAACTCTACAATTGGAAAACTTACTGCGATGATCATTCTTCACTTTCATCTTCAACCGCAGTACAAATATGAATTATTTCATATATAAATCACATAACACTTCGTTAGTCAGTCAGTCACTCACTCACTCACTCACTTAATCACTCAGTTACTCATTTTCTCAGTCATTCAGTCAGCCAGCGAGTCAGTCAGTCAGTCAGTCTCTCATTTACTCGATCACGCAGTCACTAAGTTCCTGGTCACTAACTCGTACAGTTCCTCAGTCACTGTCTCTTAGTCACTCAGTCACTAGGTCATTTGGTCACCTTTCAATCGGTCAATCAGTCACTCAGTCACTCTGTCATACAGCCCGTCGGCCAGTCGATTGATCCACCCGTCCATTCGTTTGTTGGTCGGTCAGTCAGTCCGTCAGTCCGTCAGTCCGTCAGTCCGTCAGTCCGTCAGTCCGTCAGTCCGTCAGTCATCAGCTCGTCAGTCCGTGAGTCAACCAGTCAATCAGTCAGTCAGTCCGTCAGTGCGTGAGTCAGTCAACCATTCAATCAGTCAGTCAGTCCGTCAGTCCGTCAGTCCGTCACTTCGTCACTTCGTCAGAGACGACAGCTGTCAATCACAGATAGTTCATTGAAGTAAGGTTTTTTGTTTTTAGTTTTTGAAACAACTTTACGGGTATTAAAGTGAAGAATGAATTATTTGATATGAATAGGTCATTTCCGAGTCCTCGTGGGCCTTTGTTTCAAAACAAGTGCGAAACCTTTCATGGTAAAATGAGTTCTGTTTGCAGTTTCATTTTCATGCAAAGTCATTTTGATAAGAAAGGTTTCGCATTTAGACTCGTTTTGAAGCACAAGGGAACTCGGAAATGGTCTATTATTTCATATGAATTATGCCAATTATTATAATATGAATGATTTCATATGAATATGAAATATTTCATATGTACTTCACAGCTTTACAGGTGTTGTCATTATCTAATTCTAGCGCATACCTTTGGCTATTTTTATCCACTGTTATTCAGTTTAAAGTCTTTATGAGTACATGTCTTACTTGAGTTGATTCAGATATTTATGTTTTCTTTGTACTGTAAGTTCACGGTGGCTGGAGCGACTGGAGCACGTGGAGTCTGTGTAGTAAGAATAACGGTGGCATACAAACAAGGACAAGAGACTGCACAAATCCAAAGCCACAGTATAGTGGAAATCAATGCATTGGACACAAAGCAGCTTTAAGAGAGTGTCGCAACAATCAATACTGTCAGAAAGGTAAATGAAGATAATTAACGTCATGTTTTTCATGGTAGTTTTCTCGACAATGAATTAAAAACGAGAAAATGAAAAACAGTTAATAATAAATAACAATTCCATAGTTCGTATAGTGTGATCGCCCGAGTGAAGGTAATTCTGAAAAAAATTGTTGTTGCTGATTGTCGTTAGGAAAACCTAAGTGTAGGTCATCTTAATTGTCAAGTGAATAGTGTTTGTTAGTTGATGATGCTATCAGTCTGCTATAAGACAGATCGAGACCAATGATTGATACGTGACTGATGGCAAACTTTACATGAGTGTTTCAGCCAATAAGTACCATCTTGAGCAAACTGACAAATCGCTCTCAACGGACCAGTCTGACAAACAGTGTTGACTCGACTCAGAGGATGTTGTCCGCTCAGGTTGCCGAGACGTCAGTCAACAACAGTTCTTTTACATAAATCGTCATCAAATAATTTGATTTATATATTATTACCATTATGTCATCAATCGATGGCTAATAAACAGAAAAGCGAGAAAGAGGATATGTAGGTCGCGAACTCAATGTTTCAGGAGTTTTGAATGGGGGTACTATAATCCCAATTTTGGGAGGCTTCTCAGATATCATCTATCAGCTATAAGTAAAGCTTTATCCAGACCGTCTCACCCACAGGTTCCGACAAGCCTGCCATTAAAAAGAACACCTTTTGCACTAGATTGGAAATACAAATCGTCAATGGAGTAATTGACAAACAAGCCCTTTTTCTGGAGTTTAAAGAAAGTGACTTCAGTGTCATGAAAAAAATTATGTAGTGAATATGTCATATGTTTTTCTTTTTTGACACAATCGTAACTCGACAAACCAAAGCATAGTACTAAAACTAAAGGTACACTGCTAACTGAACACGGTAATATTTATCCGACTTATGTAAAAGTCTTCTCGTTAATTTCAGATTTTCCATTACGTCTTAAAACACAAGGGACGAACCCATCCCTTGGCACGATGGAAATAAAAAGAACAAGACCTGGAATAAACTTTGTACCCCAAATTGGAACGAAGATGAGAACATTTTGACGTGCATGGCCATGGGTTACTTTGAAAACAGCTTCTATGATAATGCATGGTACAAAGTCCACAATGCTTCGAACGCAACATTCCGCCTTAACTGTTCGTCATTGACGAACTGCATTGGTACGAAGAAAGGGAAACTTCAACTTTGCAAAGGTATTTTTCCTGTCAACTGTCTGTGAAATGCTTCTTTCATAACTGCCTTGCCCTTTCAGTTCTCTGTAACAAGTGGTATGTCAGTCAAGCAAGAAGACACAGACACTCAAGCATGTGCCAGCCCAAACCATAAATAATGTAGAAAAATAATGACATTGTCAATCGCTAACAGTGACACACAACGATCCAGCTAGTTACTTATAAATCATCAGAGAAAATCCGATTTAATTTCCAGGAAGACAGCAACAAATAAGCATTTGTAGAAAAAGATGTTTAAATTGCCAGACGTTTATGTCTACTCCTTTTTCACAGGAGGAACATGACAAAACATGAGTCTAACCTAGTTTCAATTTCTACCTCACCCTCGAGTCAGGAGCGCGGACAGCGTTACCGAAAAGTGGCTTGTAATCAATTTTCAAGACATGGCCAGCAGAATTTAATCTTGCATTTACCACAAACTACTCTGCAGACATTAATTAAGTGGTTGGGCGTAACTGGAGGGTTTAAGCTGTACCTCGGGTGTAGGCCTTTCCCGATGGCGCTGAGCACCTTTTGAGCTTTGTTTTGATTTTGGAGCACTGTTTTGCATTTTGAGCACCCTTAAGCACTTTTTCGCACTTTGGGTAACATTTGAGCAATATTTCACATTTCTAGCAAATTTCGAGCAACAGATGTTTTCTAAAACATTTTAAAGCCAAAACTGTGTGTCGCTCGCAACGAGAATCGTGTTCCAGGTCATAAATTTGAATAACTAATGATCAGATGATGCAGCGCCGTAGCTAGTAACAGGCCAACCGAGGCACTTGCCTCGGTCATTTCTTTGGCTTTTGTTGTTTATAGTACCTAATACCTAGGAAGAGAACTCAACCATGGACTGATTGCCTCAGTCATAAGTTATTCATAGACATTGCCTCAGTCAAAATTTTTTTCGGGCTACGGCCCTGTGATGTTGTCAAGAAGAAAAGACCGTTGTCATGGAAAGACACGTGGGCTTACCCTTACTGAGCGTGAGAAGAGAAGTTTCTGATTGGCTGATGTATCATGTGTGTGTCATCGCAAATTTCTCAATCATCTGATGTCTAGGCTTTACACCAGTACTGCTGAACATATTTACAATTCGTAACTGGCTTTAGTTTTTTAGGAGCACAAATGGAAGCACTTAATCAGTCGGACAACAATAGCACTGAAGACGAAGAAGTGATTTTAAAGCAAATGTTGGAGCATCCCTTAGTGCTCCAGAAAGTGCTTCGATAGCACGAAAGCGAAAAGCTCCGATCAACAAAGAGAAGAACAAGCAAAGAGGAAGCGTCAAAACCACCAATGTGAGTACATGGGATCGTCTCAAAGAGTACCCAAACCAACACTTTGCCGTGGTAAAAGCTAGAAATCTTAGATTTAACGCCTGCAGCGAAGTTCTCAGTGATAAGAAAAGTTCTTTTGTGTATATATATGTATATAACTGTGTGGCAAATAAACATTCATTCATTCATTCATTCATTCATTCATTCATTCATTCATTCATTCATTCATTCATTCATTCATTCATTCATTCACACACGAAATCAATGAAACATGAGAAGAGCCTGGCTGATATTGAGAAAAATAAATCAGAACAGCTGTCCATCAAAGAATGCCTGCAGAAGAGGGCTAAACGGGAAAATGCAAGTGGATCAACGTTGCCTTCAGATATACAACTGTATCGGTATGAGCTTGTGGAGTCTACTCTGTCGGGAGGAGTTGCGCTATCGAAAGTGGATGCTACGCGTCCCTTTCTCGAGAAATATGGCCACAGGCTAACCAGTAGTTCCCACCTTAGTGAGCTTACACCTGCTGTACTAGATAAAGAAAAGGAGACTTTAAAAGAGCAGCTAAAGGTTACAAAGGAGGCTTCTGTCATTTTTGACGGGACGGCCAGGCTGGGTGAGGCGCTGGCAATCTAAGTGCGGTACATACAGCAAGATTTGAAGCCGACTCAGTGACTTATACGTCTGGAGGTGCTCGCAAAGGCGCTTAAGGGAGAGCAGTTGGCTTAAAGGCTGATGTCATGTTTGGCTGTAGACTATAACTTTGGTCCGGGGGCAATCATTGGAGGGATGCGAGATGGTGCATCAGTGAATGGAACTGCCTTGAGACAACTGAAGTTCTTTTATGCAGACCCGGTTTTTTGACGTTGTATGCTTTTCTCACACTTTAGACAATGTTGACTCTCATTTTGAATTTCAATTCTTGGATTCGCTTATCCACTTTTGGATAACTTTCTTTTCCCACAGTTGCAATGCCAGGCTTGCTTGGCGAGAGAAAATGGGCAGTCAATTCGCACTTTCAGTGACACACGGTGGTGGAGTAAATGGGAGGTGCTTAAGCAAGTGTTGGACTTGTTTGGGGATGGCGAGCATTTACTTCGCGAGAACGGGGAAATTTGTCCAGCAAATCGTGGGCATCTCCTGTAAATATTTCGATCCCCAAAGCTATCGAGACCTACGCTTGGAGTTGGCTGCTGTTATCGATGCTGGAGAGCATTTTGTAAATGCCACCTATTACCTAGAAGGGGACGGGCTTTTGATTTTTTCTTGTTACGAGCGTCTTTCAGCTGTTGCACAGGCTGTAGCAGTCGATCACTACCCTAATACCGAGGCGGTTGCTCGTGAAATTGCCAACGGCAACGTTGCCGTCTACAATCAGTTAATGGCACAAGCAAAGGCTTGTATTTGGCCCGGATTGAACTTTTACCAGCGCAAATTCAGCGTGCAGTTTCGTGACACAGTAAAAGCAGCACGATTCTGTTGTCCTGTACAAGTGCAAGGCCTACGTCCGACAGCAGTATCACTGGAAGAACTAAAGAATTTCCCTTTCCTCAACAATGACGCCACAATATCGAATTTAGCGCAAGAGCTTCCTCTGTATATCGCTGCAGCTGATAGAATCAGCGTCGCATGCGAGGAGGACAAAGTCACTTGTGGAATTGGTGGGCTGTTCACAGAGATACCCTTCCACACTGGTGCGCAATTGTCAAGAAAGTACTGCTGATTCAACCAATGCAAGTTCTGCTGCGGCTGAAAGGGTTTTCAGTCCCCTTGCAAGTGCATTTACGTCACAGCAAGACTCTACTCTGCAAGATTACCTGGAAGCGTCTGTCATGCTACGATACAATAAAGCAAAGAGCGTCTCACAATGTTATACAAAATCTCTAAATAGACAGAAGTAAGAGCCTTCAGATTTTATTATGCACGTGATAAAGCATTGTTACGTTCGTCGTTCTGTGTGAAGTAACTTGAAAAATATTATTGTTCTATATTCTATCAACCTTTCGTAATAACCTGCCGAATAACACTACGCAAAATACATGTTAATTACTTCAGTAAAAATTGACATATTTACGAAAAGCTTAGAGGTAACTGTTCACAACTTTTAGTACTTTTTGAGCACTATTTTGAGATTTGGACAATTTTTAGCCATTTTTGTCAGCACCTTTTTAGGATTTTACCAGCGCAATCGGGAAAGGCGGATGGGAGGGGAAGGCTAGTGTGAAGAACCGGCTACAATTAGTGAATAGTTAATTTAGAAAAAAAAATTAACCTACTTCCGTCAGCTACTAGGCAATCCCTGCAGAAAACAACCACCGTTTGGGAAGAGATCTGTTCATTACTCCTATAGCAACCAGAGCACAATTGTGGGGCTCTTGTTTAGCTTCTTTACTAAAATTCATTATGTACTCTAATTGCGCAAGTCCCCGTACGTTTAAATGGTGCCAGATCAAACTACAGTGGAAGAGTAGAAGTCTTTTACAGCGGGAGATGGGGACGGATCTGCCCTAACAAGTGGGACATTTGGGATGCCAAAGTCATTTGCCGTCAACTTGGTTTTAAAGACGCCATAGCTGAATTCACTGGGTCAGATATTGAGGATAGTAAACTTCCATTTCTGATGTCTGAGGTGAAATGTATTGGACAGGAATCTGAACTTGCATCCTGTGCGCGTATTGATGGAGAGGTAGACTGCGAAGGTGACTTTGGTGCTCAGGCATTGTGTGAACCCTGTAAGAAATAATATATTTAGCAATTTAGTTTTGCTTTTATCATGATTTTATTTACAGCGTATCTCATAATGAAATACCAAGAATAAGTTACAGATCCCTGCAGGAATATAGACAATTAATGCTTTGACTTGAGGTCAAAACATTAAGACAAAAGAGTGATTTTCGCCTTTATTTTTAGAATAAAACTATGGTGGGTTTTGAGTCAAGAGTAACCAGATTCAATAAATCGCTAAGTTTCAATAGCAACGTTTAGGTGACAGAGAATGACAGTCAAAGTGGCCGTGACAATCGCATCAGCAACGATTCGTCATGCCCATCGACACTTTCCCGCTAACTGAAACAGCAGCCAATCGGAGCGTGTGCCTTATATCGGCTACTAGCTATACAATGACATAGTTTGTTTCCGTTGTGCCAAATATGTGTGATGATGCTACATTTAGGAACGGTTCCTTTAAAACTTCTTGCAATGAAAGTTGAACATATAAATACGCGAAACAAACGGATTCGACTAATTCTCCACTAGTAACAACCATACCGCTGCATTTTCTAAAACAATGTCATCATTTGATCCACCTTAAGGTGTTCTTTCCAATCTGAGCTGACACTGTATTTGTTATAGTGGAGGATAAGGAAGCTTTGAAGACGGAGAAAATGGTCATGGACATTGGCGCCAAAGACACCTTCCGCTGTACCCTAAAAAACGAGACAACCTTAATCAGATGGTATAACAGCACAGGTCAAGAACTCCATTCTGAATCTGGTGGAAGAATTAAGACGTTTCGAAATGGCACATTTACAATAGAGAGCGTTGAGCTGTCCGATGGTGGAACATATACATGCAAAGGATTAAAATACATTCGGTACTACACCATTTATGTTGACGGTATGTCGAATTACTTTAAAATGAAACATTGTAAAAGGCATAATGAAGCTCATCGATATTTTTAAAGGTAACAGGATTCGCATGAGCAGGAGAAGCAAAAGCTTTCAAGTGTTTGTGACTTTCAACCATTACAGATGGACTAAAGCAATTTGCTTCTCACACATAACTTATAAAAAGCGTTGAAAACTACGCCTTTTTAAAATTTTTGAGCGGCCAGGTTGTCTTTCTCTCAACAGCACGTTTTACCAGTGAGCATCCTCGCCAAACTCTTGTCTTCGGCAAGTCTGGCATCCTTAACTGTAGTGCTGAGGGGAATCCAGCCCCTAGGTTCACGTGGACCAGAAAAGGAGGAAAAGCACTGGATAGACAAAGATTCAGGCAACAACCTGATGGGAACATGTATGTTAAGCGAGTTCTTAGGGAAGACGGAGGAGAATTCATCTGTACCATACAGCAGAACAAAGGAACTACACGTACGACGAAAAAATCCCAATCCATAACAGTTTTTTATATTGGTAAGATAAACAGATTTCGTTAGAAATATAATTAATTCGAAAGGAAAGTTCATTTTGATATTGCCTTAACTAAGAATTGCAACTGACGGCTTCACAGGACTCGTTCAACACTGCCCTAGCATGCCTTTTACCTTGTCGTTATTGACTTCCACAAATGGAACTGGAGTACACATTTAATCTTTTTTTCTTCCACAAACATTTTTCCGAAGCGAGTCTTGGTGCTTATCTTTTCATATGCAAATCAATTTTAATTCAGATCAAAATGAGTTTAATTTGCGTGTGAATGAAAATTGATTTGCATATGAAAGGATGAGCACCAAGACTCACTTTGAAAAAGAGGCCTGAGGTAAGTCGGAAATGGTCTATTCTTTTCTATAGCTAAACGTAAGCCTCACTGCCGGGTTAAAAATTAAACAAATAATTGATAAAAGTGCTGATTTTATCTAAATCTGAAAATGGAAATTTAAAAAAAGTGAGCATATTGATCGATAAAGATTTGCTGGTTATTGAACACGACAAAGAATTACCCAAAATCACTATCGAAAATAGCTATTATATTTACGATACGTTGGCCTAACAGAATACTGTACACCCGCAGGCATATGGAGCAAATGATTTGGGTTTGTTTTCCAGCCCCGCTCCATTCCAAATCTTTGAAATATTTCATCTCTTATTGAGCCTTTTAAAATGAAATAAATTGTATTTAAATTGTTTCTCCTCGACATTCTGATTCTATTATTTTTTGTGTGTTCCTTCGTAATCTTTAGTTCCCCCAAAGGTCGAATTGTTAGGACCAAACTGGACCATGCGAGAGGGAGAAAGACTAAACCTGACTTGCGTCATAAAAGCAGGGTTACCAACACCACACCTGTCCTGGTATAAAGATGAAACTCTTTTGGTAGATGAGGAGAGCACTAATTTGATCGTAGAAGAGTTAACAGAAAAAGATGACGGACAGTACAAGTGTGAGGCACGAAATTCCGGTGGTACTGTGAATGCCACCAAAAATGTTACTGTTGATGGTAAGTTCAGAGAAGTCCTTGTTTTTTCCCCTTAATTGGAGCATTTTTGTCCGACTCGTAAAAATTTCATTTTTTATAGTGGTAGTCTTCGGTGAATATTGTTCACGTAGGCGTTTTTTGGTCTTCAAGGTTGCAATAATCACGTCATGGCAATTAAAGAGATTGGGATAGGATGGAATAGGATAGGATAAGATAAGAAGTCGCAATAATTATTGTATCCATCATAATATTACGACTTTTCTTTAAGGCAGGTGTCCAAACTTACTACTAGCAATTACAACAAACGTTCAAGATATATATTTTACACCTGTTATGTTGGATCAAGGTCAATGACGTATATCGTTCTTGACGAATGCAACCTGGATAAAAGAAGGCTGTTACAGTACAAAAGTTTAAAGCGATATCTTCATCTAAACACCGAGTTATGTGCTTTTGATTTAACGCAGACAAACATTCAAAACATAATTCAAGGTAGATTGGGATCCTCAAGGCCGGAAGACCGTCTAGACCTTCAGAAACTACGAGAACTACCAAAACGAGATTTCAATGGGTCCCTCGCCTCAAACAATTCAAAACCATAACAATTTGTTTTTGTCTTAGCTCCACCTAAGGTGAATCCCTTGATCAAGAATCAATCTGTGCCATTAAACTCTACATTTGCAATCAAATGTTATGTGAAGGGAGATCCTCCACCAAAGGTCAACTGGAGTAAAGATGGATTGGACTTTGGTATAAATGAAAACACATTCACTATCAACAGGGTGACTTTCGAGGACGCAGGTTGGTATCGATGCAGTGCTAAAAACTGGGTAGGAAAAATTCAAGCAAATTTCTGGATTGACGTAACAGGTAAATGACTTCTTCGATTTTATCTCGACTTCTGTCTTTGACTTATCAATGCTTCGCCAACTGTTTTCGGCCACGCGAGCATGAGCTGGATATCGATACTGATTTCAAGAGATTTCAAGGTTTAATGCGTAGACTTTAATTGCTTTGGTGGGCAAGGTATTTTTGCCAAAACTACTTTACTAACAATTCTACCATGTGAAGGCATTGCTTTCCAATTTTTTTTTCTGAATTTGATTCGGTAGGGATGCCGAGAATTCAATTAAGGCCCCGTCCACACTAATCCGTTTTCAAACGAAAGCGGAGCTGTTTTGCTCAGGATACGGCTATCGTCCACACTACAACGAACGATCAACGAAAACGGAGCCATTCGAAAACGCTCTCCAGAGAGGAGCGATTTGAAAACGACGCTTTTTGAAAACGCTGTTTTCTAGTGTGGACGGAGAAAACGATGCTATTTGAAAACGGTGACGTCATCAAAATAGATACGACCGGGCGCCAGACCACTCGACCATAAGTATTCAAAATGGCACCAACTTCGCGGACCAATATATTGAAATGCGCATGCGCCGAGTTCATTTGAGCATGCGCACTGAGGGTATATAAGCGTTTTCAAAACGGATACGGCGTTGTAGTGTGGACGGGCGAAAACGATACGAAAACGATAAGTATGGACGCAAATCTTTTTGAAAACGGATTAGTGTGGACGGGGCCTAGGAGTTGTGCGTCTCCAAGCCGTTCTTGTTTGAAATGTTACTCTTTCCGAAGTTGGAATTTACGATCCTTTTATATAATCCCTAATTAAATGAAATCACTGATCAGTGTTCCAAAAGGGACAATTTGACTCGATTCTAGTCAATGCAGCAAAGTACGATTTTGGGGCGAAAAAACCAGTGGAAAATAATATTGTTTCCCAAAGTGTCTCCTCAGATCATTGTGCCACCAAGAAACCAAACTGTTCCGGAAGGGAAGACAGCCGTGCTCATCTGCAAAGCCACGGGGTTTCCAAAACCAGCGATAACCTGGACGTTTAACGACCGAAGCCTCCCTTCGCTTGCAATTGAGAAACATACCGAGGAGGGACACCAACTAGTCCTTCAAAACGTGACAAAGTACATGGAAGGTACATACAAGTGTACAGCAACAAACAAGGCGAGCAGAGCAAGCTCAGCTTCATCTCTTCGTATTTTAGGTAAGCACATAAAAACTAACAAAACAACAATCAAGAATATGGGGATGTTAAATTATGGTCATGAAGAAGAAAGCAGATGTAGTGTATTAGGACCCTGTATAGTGTAGTTTATTGCAAGCAAGACCCGCTCGGTTATGTTGTTGAACACGAGCTATCATGGCGGAATAAAGCTATCGTTGTTGTTTGATGCAATCTGGTTAAATCGTTTCTTATCACTGACTAGCTTGGGACACAACAGCAGTAACCAATACATTTTGGGAGACACTGTTAGACGGTGTATTATCTGTTTCTGGAGTAAAATGCTAAATTCCCTTTAACGTAATGGGGTCGATTGTTCCAATTTTCCAAATGACTATGCTCATTTCTATGTTTCTTCTTTACTGTACGTATTTCTGATAACAGTGTGGAATTTTGTTTTCGAAGTTGACATTTAATACAATTGTGCACGCCTTAAAATTTCACTCTAGCTCCACCTGAATTGTCGTTCGGTAGCACCATTAATTTCAACTTTTGTAGTCCATAGATAGTTGAATGGATTGTCTGATGTGCTAAATGACTGTTTACATTGACTTCTTCTAATCTATTGAACAGAGAAACCCAGTTGCCAAATAATTCCCCAAGACTACCCAACTCTAATGGCAGGAGATCCACTTAAACTGACTTGCAAAGTCAATAGAGTGACATTGAAAATCCAGTGGAAGAAAAACGGTGCTTCAGATATTCCAAGAGCACATATCGGGCCGCGAGTAGGCGATGAAAGAACACTTTTTATTGAGCAGGTTGTCCCAGACGATAGTGGAGTTTATTCTTGTGAAGCACACAATATGGCAGGCGTCGTGTCTTCGATTGTGAAGATAAAAGTCAGGGGTAAACCATATTGAGGATGTCGTAGTCGTGAACTGCTAAAGCACTAGATAGTACACATATAATGAGGAAAATGTTTAGCCGGTCCAAAGGACGTCATAAAATATTAAGAATAAGCTTAAAATGAATTTAGATCGAGCCGCTGTAAACAGTAAGACTATGCGGTACAATAAGGCGCACATAGGCCTGGTGTACGAAAAAAAGCGAAAATTCAGCTACCCAAAACGGTCTTCATCTGTATAAACAGTGTTGACCCTATTTAAAGCGGCCTTTACCAGGAAGAAGCTTTTCCTGGCCTCTGCTTGTTACAGCTATGACAATAAAACAAGGATGATTTATAGCGCATAAAACAATTTTTCCTTTAAGGTCCAAGAACTGGCATCTTGGAATTATAAAACGTCAGAGAACCATCGAACCTGGCGGCATAAAGCTATCAAAACTGATAAAGAAAGCTTAATCTAGGCAAAAAGTATAAGTTACTGCACAAAAGAATAACAGGAAAATTCAAAATTTGAAAAACGTGCCTGTCTCAATATGACTGCCATCAGAAAATCACTTTTTTCAACAATGACGTGTCACGAAAGGTCGCTCCAAAAAACATATATTTTTAATCAACACTAATATAAACTTTCCACTAAGCTTAGCCACTCACCGATGTTTTAGGGCCTGTTTACATGAGGTGGGCGACCCCAGGTAGGTGAGGTAACCCGCCTCTCCATATAATCTCTCATTTTTATTTGATCATGTTTACGCCTAGGCGGATTGCCCGGTCTGCCAGGTAGGGTAACCCTGTCAGCCGGGGTCGCATTTTGCCATGTAAACGACTCAAGGTGGGGTAACCCGCCTATCCGGGGTCGAGTTCAGTGATGTTACATATGCAAGCTCGCCAAAGCGCGCCAAATTAAAAAAAAGTAATTAGCCACAGCACTGAAATGTTGCAGCGAGAGCAGATAATGAGAGGAAAAGAACACTGACCGCCAAAATGCGTCGTTCGCCCACCATTTTCTCTGTTTACATGCCTAGTGTCCAAGCAACAACGTCTAGTAACGTCACCCCGGGACCCTGGGGTTGTAAGTTTGCATGTAAACGCCGGCCATTTTTCGACCACGGCTAGGCGGGTTACCTCACCTACCTGGGGTCCCCCACCTCCATGTAATCAGGCCCTTAGTCTCTAAAGTGCAGGTTTTCCTTAATGAAATCGTCTCCAAAGAAGCCCAAGATTCGACATCGTTGCCGCCATTTTGAGCAGTACTCAACAGCCAGCCCGCATTTTTGTGGCGTCATTTCGTCCAAGAGATTTTGTACAAATGGCTTCCTATAAGCCTTTTCACTAACATTGTGGGTTATGACTACTCTTGAGCCATATTATTTTGAGCCAAACATGCTGCAAACTCCGAAATTATAGCATTGAAGAAAGTGAAGTGGATAATCGTTTGGAAAAATTACACTTTGCTAAACTTTAAAAGGATGCAAAGTCAGCTGCAGGTTTTTCTCCTACGTACCTGCCAATTTCGAGTCGGCTTGGCCGCCAAGACAGTTTCAAAATTGCGGCCTTCGAAGTCGCCTCTTTCGAGACGAAACGGTTAACGGGCACTTTAGAGGCTAAAGCTTCGGTGAGGGGAAACGCTGAATGTTTACTTGCTATATGCGAAAATAAAAAAAAAACAAGCTCTTTGGAATGACGTTCCTTTTTAAGACAAAAACCGATAGAAAATCGTGCAATATCAGTGTTTTTGTTTACAAAAATCTGTTACCAGAATAAGTCCTTTTTACAGTTTTTTAAAGTTGCCTGAAAATCGAAGTTGATAAAAAACGAAAACAATTTTCCGCTTCATTATCAATTTCGTTTAATCTGTACTATCAAGTATTTCATACGGAGTTCCGAATTTGTTTTCGATTTCTTTGGTTGCTAGAAATGACTTTTTGGAGGTAGGCATTTAAGAAAAACGTCACACATAAGCCTGCGATAAAACGTACTAAATAATTTCGGTAGACAGTTCTGGTCTATTTGTTACTCGAACTAGCTTCTGGTCAATTCCTTCCTAAGTTTAAAAGTTACAACTGTTTAAAGTTGTTGGGGTGTCTGAAAAGAAACCCTCTCCATTGTCTCAATAGCATTAAACTATAGATTATAGCTTCTCGGATAACAAAATATATTCTATACTCGACAGCTGTCCCTTCAACATCTGGTGATTCGTTTCAGTGGTATTACATTGTCGGTATTACATCTGCTTTCATTGTTTGCGCTGTTGTAGTTGGCTGTTGCATTTATAGACGTCGACGTCGAGGTGAGTGGAAGTGCCTAATAAGCAAGTGAGCGTGCTAATATTACATAACCAGGATCGATTTGATTGGCTAAGAGCCGGCCCAGG
>JAHPZR010027654.1:35000-38844 GCA_019787425.1 Platygyra sinensis
ATGCGAGTTGTTTGTAGTAGAAGTAGAAGAATTTACTACTCAGGTAAGAACCAATTTATCTGGCACAGCTATGAAACCACAACCAGTCCAAGAGAAAAAAAAGGTGGATGAAGAATGCAGCCAAGTAAGAGCTAACTGCTTGCAAGGATGACCTGCCTATATGCCTCATCAGTCACTCCTTCGCCCACTGGGAAAGCAGAGGCCACGTCTCTGTTGCAGATGAGTTACTCATGTTTAGCGACCGCTCAAGCATCCCAAAGAGTATAAGACTACGTATCCTTGACTGCATCCTCACCGGTCACTTGGGAATCCCTAGATGCCGGTCCAGGACCAGCACAGCCAAGGCTCTCAAGGCCAGTTGAGGACTTTGTTGCCCAGTGCATCACTTGTGCCAAAGATCACCGACACCCAAAGAACCACTCACGTCAGCCTCCTTTCCGTCTCGTTACAGGTTAAAGGATTGCAACCGATCTGTTCGAGTTGAAAGGAAAGTCTACCTCATTGTCATACACTAATACCCCAAGTGGTTTGAAATAAAGGACCTTGACACTGAAACATCGAGAGTTGTTATTCTAGCACTTAAGGAATCCTGTGTTATCCACGGCATTCCAGACGTGATAATATCTGACAATGGGCCCCAATACACTGCATGCTGATTTTTTTAGTTTGTAACCAAATATGGATTGACTACACCACAAGTTCACTAAGATACCCCAGAAAGAATGATGTATCTTCAGTGTCCTTGTAACTTACAGGTCAGCACTCCTACAGAATGGCCTTTCGCAGCGTGAATTACCAATTGAGGCTTCGGCTACGAACACAAAATCTATCCACCCAAACAATTTGTTCTCTAATGTGTGGCGCAAAGAAAGCCAGACAGTGAAAATGAAAGAGGAAGCCTATAGATTGGACCAGAAGCTCAGCTTGCAATTGAACTTCGCACACTCCATCCTGGTGACCATGTGTGGGTAAGAGATCGAAATATATTCTTGGAAAACCCGAAAAACCTCGCTATTATTACGAGATTACCAAAACGGGAACACTCCGGCGGAACTGCTCTTCCCTGGAAGTTGGTGGTCAGAACCAAACATCCTGTAATGGATCATTTCAGAGATGCGCTACCTTCAGAGACTATATACTACGGCCCCTAATCCAACCCTGCCATCAAAAATAGTACGTTCACAGCAATCACCACAGACACCACAGAAACCAAAGGCAGGACCAGCGATTTTGACTAGCCCAGGAACAGCCCCTGCTGCTATATGGCCCATGTACTAATATCTAAATTACTCGTCCAGGAATAGTAAAGAGGCCACCAAAGCGCTTGAATTCATAGACACTAATTATTTATACTTGATCTAAAACATTGTGTTTGAAACCTCAGAATGGCCTTGAAACATTATTGAACTCTGGACATTTAGCTGTAATGTCAGGTCAGAATGTTTGGAAGACTGAATATTACCGTGCTTTGAACAATTAGTTCTGATTTGTCAATTTGTTGTTACTTTCTTCCCTCCAACCTGGTTTCTTACATTTTTTTTATTGAGGAGATATAAAATTGTTACACAACAGTTCGGTTTCGCAATGCATGCTGGTACCAAGTGCAATAAACCATTCGCCACCTTGGTTGTTTGGACACGTTCTGTTCGTTTCTCCGGGGAATACGATATTTAAGGATTACGTGCATGTCTCAAATTCTAATTTACTTTATTGTATAAGAGCTTAAAAGGAGCCATTCTCCATAAAGTGTACGTATTTTAAAATGCCAGTGGGATGGGGGCGTGTTTTGAATATTTCTGTAATAATTTATGCCATGTTTTAATGTTATAGATAATTCATCGTGATCTCGCGGCTCGAAATGTGCTTGTTGATAAGCACTACATCTGTAAGGTGACTGACTTTGGACTGGCATATCAGACTTTCAAATACGGACATGGCAACGCTAAAAAGGTACATAAGTTATAAACAAGCATACCATGGATGAACTTCATTACCTTGTATTATCGCCATAACGTCGTTGCTGTTGTGGTCTGCATACCTACTTAACTTAATTAAGGAGATAATTAGCAGCACCGCACTGCGTCTGCGTATGGTATGCGTCCGTCAAAACCAGCCTTGATACAAAGCCAAAGAAAATCCAAACTACTTCTGATACCCAAATGAAAGCTACTTTACAATTCTTCTCTAAACGATTTTTTTTTCGCAGGGCTGCATTCCAGTAAAGTGGACGGCACCTGAAATTCTGTTTGGAAAGATTGAAGAACTCTCTCCACTAAGTGATGTGTATGTATAAATAAGTGGGGCTTAGACTTTACCCCCTCACCCAGGTTTTCAGACTTATGAAAAATTCAACAGCTTACAACACAGGAAATCATAACAGTATCGGATCATAATCTAGATTTTTACGATTTTCTTTCTCCGATTTCTCCTTAATTTTGATTGAGATGATATATCGAACAATCGATACCTTATTTTTCCATATTTCCAAACACCTCGACATTCCTCAAAATACTTCGCTGCGCATCGTACTTTCAACGCTTTTATCGGCGTTTGGAAATGTGCCGCTTGTTTGATATGATACAAAGCCAATAAATGCAGTAATTCAATAGATTTACTAGTGACAAGAACTCGCGACCAATTTCAAACTTCAAAATTAGAATTGAAAGTATGTTTTTCGATTCACTAACCATGAACTACGCCTGTGTGTTTTCGCAATGTGATCATTTAACAGGCTAGTTTCGAATTGTGCAGAAACAAAAGAACAGAGTCGAGGTTCAGGGGAATAATTAGCATTTTGTATTGTTCAAAACAAAGGAAAATGCAAATTATTCCCCTGAACCTCGACTCTGTTCTTTTGTTGCTGCACAATTCGAAACTAGCCTACTGAGACGACACCAGGAGGCCATCGCTAGGACCCTGCAACTACCCCATATTCCTATCATGGCGTTTTCACAGACTGATCCATTTTAAGTTTGAATTTATCTCGAATTCAGATCCCCACAGGAACCTCAGTAACCAATTGCAATCATAAACACGGACTAATGTCGACATGTCGAAATGTTCACGTGAGGCTGCATTGATTTAACCTTACCGAAGCGTGCTCATGTAGACGGGAACTGGCCAATTTTGCGGGAAATTTATCTTAAAATAGACTGGTCTGTAAAAATGCCGTTGCATTGGCTTACCATGCGAGTTACAGGCTCCTAGTAATGGGCTCCTGACGACACATATATGAACCATTTTCTGTTTGGCACTAAGTTTGTTCTATTTGGCCACGCTTACCGTCAAACGGTTGTCATGGAAGCATTACATGTATTTCTTGGGAGTGGAACTAGGATCTAATTGTACTAGCCTCAACCAGTCGGAAGAGAGTAATTTTTTTTGGATTCCGAAAGCTTGTTAACGTAGGTAGTACTTAAGTTCTGAATCGCATTTCATTCTCACTGTTTACAACCACTATACCCACTATCCACAGGTGGTCTTATGGGATTGTGCTGTATGAAATATTTACTATTGGTAGGTTACTTGCCATTTGTTCTATACAGTGTCGTGATCTTCATTTTCATTGACCTCATTGAAGTTATTTGACAGATGTCATTCTAGCGAATGAGCAATCTAAGTTGGGCCATAAGAGGAAAGGACAGATACAGGAAACGACAAGAGCATTGAGGCCAGAGAGTAGTTTTAACTCAAATAGTGAAGGTATAACAAGAGGCATGATCTATAACCATGATTTTTTAGATTAAAACAGCGGGGACAACAAAATCTCTGGTATTAGCGAGTTCCGTATATATGCTTACATAACTTGAAATGTATGTTTAATAAGCCCCCTAACAAGACTCTG
>JAHPZR010027655.1:0-5000 GCA_019787425.1 Platygyra sinensis
CCTACAGAATTGAGTTGGTTAGAAGCCTAGCCGACGATCAAGGTCATGGCAAAGTGTGGTTACTCTTCGTATGTTGGAGGTTCATGTGGATCGAGTTAACTCTCAAAAACCTACACTGAATGGGCAGTGTGTGCCATTGGGTAACTGCCAAATAGGAGTGAAAGTCCATCTAAAATCGCTGAATGTTCGGAAAGGATCTTTAAGTACCGAGTCGAAACTGCTGCTAGCAAGGGCAGGTATAGTATGAATATTTTGATGGTCATTTTATCCGTATTGCTCTAAGAAACACAAAATTACCAATTTTACTTTCAACGAAATGTATGAAATAACAACACGCGATTATTATTTTGTTCACGCCATTTCGGATCATAATTTCTCATGGATTAATTGAGCCTGGTAATCTAAAAATAGCTACCAACGATACATTTGTGAAACACGGCGAAATGCCTGTAACACAGTACAATAACAAGTGTCAAATTGGCCACTATCAAGTATAAAATGCTTTACTTTTCAAAAACATAATTCGCGTTCTAAAAGTCTCCCGCATAGGAACATGAATTTTGAGTGGAGGCAAACCACGATCACGTGCTTAAGGCAACCACAGTGTACTTTTATGTCGCCAGCTTGAATATGTTTGGTACAGTTAGAAGAGATTAGAACATGCTTTAAAGCGTTTTCATTCTTTTTTTCTACCAGCAAATTTGGCAAGAAATGAAATAAACGAAAAGTTTGTTGTATTACTGAAAAAGGGAGGTGAGGAATGCATTTCTTTGAAACTTCATTCTTCAAATGTACACCGAGAATCATTTTAAAATGCATTATTGTTATTAGCACAATGGTCGACCACTTCAGGTAAGCATCTGTAAGCAATAATGTTATGGATTTCCTAATCATAATGTTCTGTTTTTCTGAACTAAACATCTACCAGATTAATTTTTTTCCCAAAATTCGTGTATCTTCTTTACTCTAATTTTTTTTTTACCCAAATATCAAGCATACTTTATATGCAGATCGTAATTTCTTGACCTTATACTGTCTATCGGTTATTTTTCTTTCTTTTTTAAATACATTTTACGCAACCCCGCCCCCCTTCTCCCGACCCCAAGCAGTGGCTCATATTCAAATTACCCTGCACTGAAAAGCCAATTACTAGCTTAGTAACTGAAATGCGTAAAATGGCTTTAATTAAAGCCAGTTACGTTTTCATTTCTACCCACCCTACCCCTACGCACATTGGAATGTGCACTTGTTGTCTGTAACGCAATCTGTGCAATAACGGTGGGTGCTCAATAGATCGAAACGGAACTAAACTTAAGAGTTCCTGATAAGAATCCGCGATTAAGAGGGAGATTTTTAAGGCTGATGACAGATGTTTGGGTCAGTTGGGATCTCGTAAATAGTTAAACTTCTTGTAAACGGCAGATATGAGGCGGAAGACAACTAATATTGCTAGATGTTATGACGAGGGCTACGGGGACACTTAACGGTTGTGATGTCTCAGAGTGATTTCGTACAATAATCATCGAACATGCTGCTGAAACCTACTGATAACATAACATGAGATATCGTGGATCATCCAGTTGTCGACATGGTGCGAGGTAAGTGGAATATATCATAATTTCCTTTGTACATCGTTATTTCCACGTAATTATGCTAATTAGCACGGCGGTGTTTCTTTACAAAACTACAGCTTCAACTTCTACTTCTAATATTTTTCAGTTTTGACTGCCCCAAAATTTTATTGCATATTTTTACAGGTGGGACATTGCTCTTTCAGTGGAGGGTAGTTTGGGTATCTCAAGTGATGTACTTTTGGCGGTATTTTCCTTTAAAATTCGCCATTTTTATGGCGCTTCGCAAGTAGTTTAAAAGGGAAGAAGTGGTATCATGGTAGGTGGATTTTTAAGAAAAATGCGAAAAATCTTTTTTTCGCTGTTCAAATTGAGAAGACTGAGAAAAATAATTTGCAGAAAGAATGGAGAAAAAAGCTTTTTTACTTTTTACGATAAAGAGAAAAACTGTTTTTGAATCTCATTAAATCTCTTACGGCGCGTTGACAGCTCTAATTAAAATTCACCGCCAGTTGTCACATGTAATGCGAATTGCGGTGTGATATTTTATTTGCGCACGCGAACCGTTCTAGATCTGGTTGTTTCATCGCAAGTCAAGCTTTCGTTCTTGTCAAATTTTCTTTATGTCACGACGAAAACTCGCGAGAAAACTTCTTGCCCATTTTCGTCTCCGAACAAGTCGAAGAGGCGAAAATCTGGTGGAACCAGCAAGTTCAGCGTCGAACAAGATCTTTGGCTCCTGATCTGAGCGACTGTGGGTCGCATTGTTTTAAACTTAGAAGAATGGTTGAAGGAACTCGAGGACACAAATCCCGCCAATGAAGCTGAAGGTCAAAATACAACAAGTGCTAGTCGCACGATATTGCTGGAGAACGGACGCGATTCCGAAACTTCCACAGCGAGAGATCGAGTCAAGCACAGATGTAGATGTAAACGATATAGACCTCGAAATTTCCTCTTTTTGGCTTCACGAGGCATATATGGTTACAGAAAATGTCTGGAGAACGAAGAAGTCTAAACTCGAACAACTTAATACCAATGCCGCCGACGAAATAATCACGGCAGTTTAAATACAAACCTGTTTAAACCTAAGTGGTTTTTCGCTTCTCGGACGATTTCACAGCAGCGTAGACGTCTGTTTATTTCAAGTTGTCATGACCTATTGTTTTGGTAAACTGACCCATGCCGACATCTGTCAGCGCGGAGGAGATTTTTAACACCTAATCATACCGATCTCGCAAAAGGTTTTTCGTCTTTTTCTCGATAAAACAAAACTGCATATTAGGATGAACATTTTTAGTTCGTTTACGCGTGTCTTCCAACGGAATTGGCTGAAAATCGGCAGGTATGTTCCCTATTACCTGCTTCGAAAAAGGGTGTCGGGCTTTGTTTAATTTCGCTTCCGTTCCAGAGTTATGGCCTCTTTAGTGTAAGGAAACACCCGCGTTCAGAACATCAAACTTTAGGAGGGTGTAGAAAAAAAACCAAGCCACATCTGGAAAATCGCAGACACGCTTTTTGAGGGTGATGTGTGAGAAAACATTTCCGATGTTAATCGCGCCGCTCCGATGATTCACGCGCGGAAGCGAACCAGTTTAAGCAAAGCAGTGTTTCTGGGTATTTCTTTTTATATCACTGCGACAATAACTTTTTAGAAAATTTCAAACATATGATTGTATTCTATAACTATTAAGCTTTCAGAAAATGTATAGGTTGATGGGGTTTTCTTTCAAAGCGCCAGCGTAAGAGCGCGATTTCCAAACACTGTCAATCCACCTACCATGATACCTTAAAATTCTGTATAAAAATCAGATGTTGATCAAAAACCAAAACCGCCTCTCAACGTATCAAGTAACAGTTGCTTGTTTCGAATAACGTGTTTTTACCCGGAATCATAGTGTTTTCTTTGCTTGGCAAATTGTTAAAGATGTGCCTTAAAATGGCCGCTGAAAGCCCTCTCAGAGGGGCAAAACCAAGATGGTCGCCCCAGCGCTAAAATACGAATCGAATTGAACTGAAAAATATATTTTTGTGAATCACTTATCTAGACCGTTCATCTGGGAAAGTTTGAGGAATTTCATTTTTTCTCGTCCAAATGACGATAGTCGAAACTTATAGAGGACGGCTCTTAAATGTTTGTAGAACTTGTGCCCCCGCAGTCCCGCACTCCAACAGTGGAAAAAAATTGAACATTTAATGTTTTAGAACTTTTCCTCCCGCAGTCCCGCAGTCCCGAAGTCGAATAATAGTGAAATTTAGATGAGTAAAACTATTGTTTCCACGTTCCGGAATGCAAAAAAATGAATTGGGGGTTTTCACATGACATCACTTAGTCCAGTCCCTGAACTCTCCTTTCTTCCCGCCCCATATAGGGGCTGAACCCGGGCGGGCAAAAGAAGAGTCCAGAATAACTTGCATGCGCATGCTCAGAATGAACCAATCAAAAATTACTAGGTCCCAACTACGCCGCTCGCGTCAATGTGTCGCGCAATGCTTTTTTCAGCTCGCGCTCTGAAAGAAAACATTTTCTTTGACGTTGATATTGTCGTAAAAAACATAAAAACGTAAAAATCGAAATATGGTTTATCGTGGTCTGTACTCTTATCGACAACGAGTACGCATCATTACTCTTCTCCCAAACATTTTTTCGTAGTTTCTGTATGTTGAGCGATTTTGCCAAAGGTTTTGAAAGGAAAGTCTGACGCGGACAAGTAGCTCATTTGCATAATGCAGCGCGTGCACTTTCAAGTCCGAGTCGGTGTTTTCAATTGTCAACAAATCTTGACAAAGATTTCTTTCGTTATCTTTGATATTATGATAAACAAAACAAATCGAATTTGGTTTAGCGTGGCACTGGTGAAATTCCACTGATTTGGGATTAATTGACATGTTTTAAATCAATCTGAATGCAGAAATTGTTGCTTGTATATTATCATTCAGAAAATCGCGCCACAAGCCAAATCTGGAAAGTACTTCCAAATATGGTTTTTCCCCCGATTTGGGGGGAAAAATGGCGGCGTTCTGAGCATGCGCATGCAAGTTATCCTGGACTCTTCTTTTACCCGCCCGGGTTCAGCCCCTATATGGGGCGGGAAGAAAGGAGAGTTCAGGGACTGGACTAGTTCATTCTGAGCATGCGCATGCAAGTTATCCTGGACTCTTCTTTCGCCCGCGCGGGTTCAGCCCCTATATGGGGCGGAAAGAAAGGAGAGTTCAGGGACTGGACTAGACATCACTAAAATTCAAACTACAAAACAATTGATCCTCCTGAGATTTTACTTTCATGATGTATTAGAGCTGCTGAAAAGTAATATCCATACAAATTTTCGCTCCGAATGGGTTCTTGGTTTTGTGATAGACCGCGCTTGAATTTCTTAGGCTCGTTTCAAACGCCGTGCTTAAGTCGTGCCGAACTCAATTCATTATTTA
>JAHPZR010027655.1:7500-16227 GCA_019787425.1 Platygyra sinensis
CTAAGTATTTCGCAGTATTTCGCATTCTTTATACTCTTCAGCATGATCTGTTTAGTTCGAAAAATATTAATTAAGCTTTAGAAATAAAATACAACATTATATGAAGTTAAATCGGTAGTTTATTAGTCTTCCGTTGTTCAATTACATTTAAAAGGGGGTAACCTGAATTTAAGTGAAATTTAAGAAAGTTTAAATAGGGAGCAAAAGGAATAAAAAGTTGAACGTCCCCGAAAGAGCACCCCAGGTCGATGGGCAACTGTTTGATACATATGTAGGTCTAACAATTTTGAACTTCAAATTCTAATTTCAAAACATAATAAATTAAAAAAAACCTTCAAAACATCCTATTTCCATAAATTTTACTAATCCTTTGAGAAAAACTTTTTATCCGAAACGTACCTAAAAATCGCCTTGAAAACAGTCTAAAAAGTAGGTATGTGGGATGAGCAGAAAGATTATTGACGGCTTGAAACGCGAACGAGATATTAGCGATAAAACCATAATACCCAGCCAAAATTCGACCGTCATGTTAAAATATTATTTAAAAACAGTGTCACGTCCGGGTTTTTAATAGGTTTAAAACATCTGGTTACACAACCTCGTTCCCAGGGGCCCCTCTCTACTTCGAGAAAGTACCCTAGTTATGGCTGGCCAGAGATGTGATTGAAGGGAGGGGCTGGATAGTTATAGTTTGTCTCCACCGAGCTCACCTACTGAGCCTAGTAGGGAATGGTTATCCTGGACTCTTCTTTCGCCGCCCGGGTTCAGCCCCTATATGGGGCGGAAGAAAGGAGAGTTCAGGGACTGGACTAAACAGAGGCATTGATGTATTCGTTTAGAGTTGGATACGTCTAGTGTTTGGCAGAGACAAGCTTTGAATTTGTTTGAATTCGTCCAATCGAAAGTTTGGTGGCCATTCGATCCTCTCACAGTGTAAAATTTTGTAGACAACTTGATCGATGCATGACTTCCAGAAAATAAAGCCCATCAATTGTGACAAAGTTCAGCTTAACGCAAAATGCATGTGATTGCTCCACGGGTGCGTGAATGGTCATTTTAGAACATCAAATTCTCGAGAAGGCAACTATTTAAACAATAGAGTGTTTCAGTCAAGGAACTATTGGCTGATAGTTGCTCCGAGGAATTTTGACGTTTTGAAACAAATATTCGCCCGAGAAGCGAAGTTTCGAGTTCGACTTTGCTTATTTTATGAACATCAAATTTCCAAGGGCAAATTATCAGACCGATAGTTCCGAGACATAAGCACTCTATTGTCTTTATTGTTCAGCAATAAATTTTTTCTTCCGCGCGGCAGTTCAAAAAAATCATATCGAATTATTTTCAGTAAAAAACACACACAGACAAGAACCCACTTAATACAATTGAAATTGTTTATTTTCTGTTATATGAGCCCGCTTGTTTACAGAACTTTTCACGGACGACTACAATCCATCACGATATTTATTCTTCAAACGTTTTTCGAAACACGCGCAATTTTCAAAATTTGGAAAAATTTTCGGATATTCCCCAATGTGGGATATTCCGTCATGTGACGTGATTAGACCAATCAAGCGCGAGCGAAAATATTTGATGGACTATAAGGGCTGACAGTATCTCATAGCTGATGATCTCTATCGCTTCACGTGATCAATTTGAGCTGAACCATTAAGCGCTTCAATAACATATCTGTTAACAATTTAAATAACAATTTGAACTTGTAGAAAATGACTGATACCAGTAAAGAACACGAGAACTTTCGGTTAGTGTAACTTTTACTATTACATATACATAGTGACTGAAACACGCAATTTGTATTGTCCTGATAGAAGCATTTACCTTTACACAGCCGCTTTAACTTTTAAGCTCAAACACTTCGTTATTAGCACTCTTTTATAGCAACCTCCAGCTCGATAGTGCAGCCACTCCATTACAGTAGGACCACGTCAATGGCAACTCATTTGAACGGCATCTTTTTAGAGTAAAATTGAGCACAATCGCCTCAAAAGTAAGGCCATTTCACTAATGTAATGGTATGAAACTATCATCATAGCCACTGCTGTCTCATTAGTTTGACAAACATGCAACAATAAACATGGCCACGTTTTCAGGACAGGATGACACTCTATTAAGATATTCATTTCATTAGTCTCATTACCATAAAGCCTCATCAGTATGTGAGATAACAAGCTTGATCTCGTCATAAGCATTCTATAGTACACTTATTAAATTAGACTGGACTTATGACCCCACTCCTAGGGAAGGCCAATCTGATTACCACTTGCTCAAAATCGGTTCCACCAACTCATACGCAATGACCACGTTATTAATATACCAACCTCTTTAGCATGGTTACTTAATTAGAACTTTAGCTTGTTGGTAGATGCTCCTGCAATTGGTTAATTACATAGTCAGCATAGTCTTAGTGAATATGCCCCCTTTGTTATTGAAGCCACCTTATTAATTGGGCCATCGATTAGGATGCCTACCTACAGGATCATCGTGAAGCATTGCCAGTTTTTTTTCAGCACTACCGCCATATTTATATCACTACCATCTTTTAAATGAGTATCACATTAGCACAGCCACGTGTCCTTCACCTATAAGCATCGCCTCATTTTTTTTTTCTATCATCATCCGGATCAGCTAAGCCAATACTCGTGATTCGAATCAATGCACTATCTTTATTGGCGCACGCTTGCACATCTTCTTGCTCCAAATTTCTTTCCACTTGATTTAGCATCTTGCGAATTTTCCGTGATGTCTTCTCCTGCCAGGTCTTCAACTTTAGCATATTTACTTGAATCGTACTCGTCCATGTTGATCAGCTCTAGGTAAGTCTGGAATAATAGTATAAGTAATCAGTAAAAGTGTGAACGTAGCTCTTGAAGTGAAGATGTTACTGGTTAGAAGTGAAGCTGATCACAATATTTAGAGAGAAAGCCAACACCAGCCTTCGATGGTTTTTTTTTTGCAGGCCCTCTATCCTGGTGGAGTTGAAATTTAGAGATGCTTGCTTTTGTGGAGGGAGGAAAACCGAAGAACCCGGAGAAAACTCACCAGTGCACCATCCCTGCTACCCATGAATAAGACTGAGAAAAAAAAATTGCAGAAAGAATGGAGAAAAAAGCTTTTTTACTTTTTACGATAAAGAGAAAAACTGTTTTTGAATCTCATGAAATCTCTTACGAGGCGTTGACAGCTCTAATTAAAATTCACCGTCAGTTGTCACCTGTAATGCGAATTGCGGTGTGATATAGTTTATTTGCGCACGCGAACCGTTCTAGATCTGGTTGTTTCATCGCAAGTTAAGCTTTCGTTCTTGTCAAATTTTCTTTATGTCACGACGAAAACCTGCAAGATAACTTCTTGCCCATTTTCGTCTCGAAGAAGCCGAAGAGGCGAAAATCTGGTGGAACCAGCAAGTTCAGCGTCGAACAAGATCTTTGGCTCCTGATCTGAGCGACTGTGGGTCGCATTCGTTTAAACTAGGAAGAATGGTTGAAGGAACTCGACGACACAAATCTCGCTAATGAAGCTGAAGGTCAAAATACAAGTGCTAGTTGCACGAAATTGCTGGAGAACGGACGCGATTCCGAAACTTTCACAGCGAGAGATCGAGTCAAGCACAGATGTAGATGTAGACGATATAGAGCTCGAAATTTCCTCTTTTTGGCTTCACGAGGCATATATGGTTTCAGAAAATGTCTGGAGAACGAAGAAGTCTAAACTCGATTATTAACTTGAACAACATAATACCAATGCCGCTGACGAAATACCATTCACGGAAGTTTAAATACAAACCTGTTTAAACCTAAGTAGTTTTTCGCTTCTCGGACGAATTCACTGCAACGTAGACGTCTGTTTATTTCAAGTTGTCATGATCCATTGTTTTGGTAAACTGACCCATGCCGACATCCGTCAGCGCGGAGGGGATTTTTAACACCTAATCATACTGATCTCGCAAAAGGTTTTTCGTCTTTTTCTCGATAAAACAAAACTGCATATAAGGATGAACATTTTTAGTTCGTTAACGCGTGTCTTCCATCGGAATTGGCTGAAAATCGGCAGGTATGTTCCCTATTACCTCCTTCGAAAAAGAGTGTCGGGCTTTGTTTAATTTCGCTTCCGTTTCAGAGTTATGGCCTCTTTAGTGGAAGGAAACACCCACGTTCAGAACATCAAACTTTAGGAGGGTGTATAAAAAAAACAAAACACATCTGGAAAATCGCCGACACCCTTTTTGAGGGTGATGTGTGACATAGAGGATATTACATGACCGCGCGTGGATATGAATTTTATCTTCGAGTGTTCAACTCGATGTCTCACGAGTGAGCGTAGCGAACGAGTGAGATGTCGAGTTGAACACGAGAAGATAAAATTCATATCCACAAGCGGGCATGTAATATTCTGTTTATTACATAAACATACTAATGACGACGTCTTTGACGATTTTCCGAAGATTTCCGAAGATCTTTCAAAATTGTTCCGAAGGTAAAGCGAAGATTTTCCAAAGATTACCGAAGATTTCCGGAGATTTCCGAGGAGGCACCGAGGATGTTTCGATCATACAGCAACATATCTAAGTACTTTTTTAAGGGATTATGGAACCATAGCAATGGTGATCATTTTAGTAACTATGGCAACACCAATATCCTCACATGTGAAAGATAAAAATAGTACGTTCACTGCGTGCGATGAAGATATGATTTTTTAGTAAAAGGAGAAATCCTGGTATTTCACAGGTGTTTATGTAACAAAAAGCATTTCCGATGTTAATCGCGCCGCTCCGATGATTCACGCGCGGAAGCGAACCAGTTTAAGCAACGCAGTGTTTCTGGGCATTTCTTTTCATATCACTGCGACAATACTTTTTCAGAAAATTTCAAACATATGATTGTATTCTATAACCATGAAGCTTTCAGAAAATGTATAGGTTGATAGGGTTTTCTTTCAAAGCGCCAACGTAAGAGCGCGATTTCCAAACACTGTCAATCCACCTACCATGATACCTTAAAAATGACCATATGTGGGTGGCGGGTCTATTTCCTGTCCTGGGAGATAAAAATTTTGGTCACATTTCTTCTGCCAATGTGTAAAAATGAGATAATAATTCGTTTTCTTTTTTCCACTCACCGATCATTTACTACAACGTAGCCAAACTTTTAGTTCGTTATTTAGTACAGATTTGGGTTGGAGTGTGAATAAAAAATTACTAGTATCGTCAGCAAAGAGCAGAAGCTCTATTCGTGATTCTGAAGCATTTTGGAGATCGTTTATGTCCAAGATTGAACGCTAATGAGATTCAAATTCCTTATGATAAGCATCACAAAGTATCCTCATTGGTAAAAAGTCACCTAAACACACACAATTCGGTATCAAAAATTTCAAATAACCCTGTCAAATATGAAGTACTAATTAAACAATGCTTGCGTTCAATCCTTGACAAAAGTGGAAAAATAATGGACCAAGAATGGAACCTTGTGCTACACCACATTTAATGGTCTGCATCGGAGAACAAGTTTGATTGAAATGAAAAAATTGATAGCCGTAAAAAAGAACTGCTAGAGTTTTTAGTAAAATAATTACTGAGCTGGCAAAGCCGCACGCACACTGTAGCACTATCTATCATAACGGTATTGTTATGTACGAGGTGGTGGTGGTTTCTACAGGTCACCTCACGATACATAAAAATACTTGTAAATAATTAACATATTAGGTAAAAATGCAAATAGACTGAATCTTGAATCTTGAATGTCGAAGGAAAGCAGGAGTAAAAAGCAAATTTAGTTGGTACATTAGTGTCATAAACTCAGCGCAAGATAATTATTCCTATTCATAAATTGTCTGTCCATTGGGAAGGGGTAGATAAATTGCTGACAATTTATGTACTAGAAGAGGCTCATCTAAGAGAATATAATAAAGGAAAAAGAGACTGTACGAGATCTATGGAAGGACAAATCGGATTCGACAATTTTGTAATAAAACCTTGATTACAAACCGTGTCACGAATATAAGACTCCATTCTCTTCCGCAGATTTTCAAAAGAGGGACGGAAGTCATGGTTGATGTTCCAGCACCTCACCATAATGTCATACCTAAAAATAATCAAAGTTAATTATTAATGATTAATTATGTCCTGATTAGTTATCGTATTTAACTGAAAGCAAAACTGCAACAATTAAAGTAAGGCTCTACACACTTTCAAAGAACTGCGATAAATGAACAGCAACAAAAATGCCAGTTTCAATACTTTTCAAGTTGACACTTTTTTAAAATCTGAAAGAATTTAAACCATCGAAAACCATTTAGGCTGTCGTAAAATGTGGAATCCTATATATAATTCCTATTTTTTTCTTGGGCGAAATGCGACGAGGTTAGCTGCAGGCTCTCTCCGAAAATTTCCGACAAAAGATGAATGCTGTGCCATATACACCCCGCATGTAGAGTCGAACTTTGAGCTTGGGAAGCCTATGGAACACAAGGTACATTTACGAGTGGCAACACTCTAGATATCATTGTTTCATTATTATATACGATACACCTTACACCATGGTTACTAATAGCTTCATGGGAAGTGATCACTAATATGATGATGCTAGACGGAGAACAAAAACCTACAAAGATTTGTCGACATGTGGTGGCTTTGGCATCTTGTAACCTTGTTTAATTTCCACTATTGTCCTGGCTTCTGACCAATCGGGATACGGAATGCCTCCTGTTGTGGATAGGAACGGAGTCTTGTTAGGGAGCTTATTAACATACATTTAAAGTTATGTAAACATATATACGGAACCCGCTAATACCAGAAATTTTGTTGTTCCGCTGTTTTAATCTAAGAAATCATGGTTATAGATCATGTCTCTTGTTATACCTTCACTATTTGAGTTAAAACTACTCTCTGGCCTCAATGCTCTTGTCATTTCCTGTATCTGTCCTTTCCTCTTATGGACCCAACTTAGATTGCTTATTCGCTAGAATGACATCTGTCAAATAACTTCAATGAGGTCAATGAAAATGAAGATCACGACACTGTATAGAACAAATGGCAAGTAACCTACCAATAGTAAATATTTCATACAGCACAATCCCATAAGACCACCTGTGGATAGTGGGTATAGAGGTTGTAAACAGTGAGAATGAAATGCAGTTCAGAACTTAAGTACTACGTACGTTAACAAGCTTTCCGAATATATTCCAAAAAAAATTAATCTCTTCCGACTGGTTGAGGCTAGTACAATTAGATCCTAATTCCACTCCCAAGGAATACATGTAATGCTTCCATGACAACCGTTTGTAAGCGTTGCCAAATAGAACAAACTTAGTGCCAAACAGAAAATGGCTCATATTTGTGTCGTCAGGAGCCCATTACTAGGAGCCTGTAACTCGCATGGTTAGCCAATGCAACGGCATTTTTACAAGACCATTCTATTTTTAGATATTTTTTCCCGCAAAATTGGCCAGTTCCAGTCTACATGAGCGCGCTTCGGTAAGGTTAAAACAATGCAGCCTCACGTGAACATTTCGACATTAGTCCGTGTTTATGATTGCAGTTGGTTACTGAGGTTCCTATTGGGATCTGAATTCGAGATAAATTCAAACTTGAAATGGATCAGTCTGTGAAAACGCCATGATAGGAATATGGGGTAGGTGCAGGGTCCTAGCGATGGGCTCCTGTTGTCGTCTCAGTTAAATGATCACATTGCGAAAACACACAGGCGTAGTTCGTGGTTAGTGAATTAAAAAACATACTTTAAATCCTTATTTTGAAGTTTAAAGGTGGTCGCGAGTTCTTGTCACTGGTAAATCTATTGAATTACTACATTTATTGACTTTGTATCGTATCAAACAAGCGACACAGTCTTTCCCACATCTCCAAACGCCGATAAGAGAGTTGAAAATACGATGCGCAGCGAAGTACTTTAAGGAATGTCGAGGTGTTTGGAAATATGGAAAAATAAGGTATCGATTGTTTGATATATCATCTCAATCAAAATTAAGAAGAAAACGGAGAAAGAAAGTCGTAAAAATCTACATTATGATCCGATACTGTTACGATTTCCTGTCTTGTAAGCTGTTGAATTTTTCATAAGTCTGAAAACCTAGGTGAGGGGGTAAAGTCTAAGCCCCACTTATTTATACATACACATCACTTAGTGGAGAGAGTTCTTCAATCTTTCCAAACAGAATTTCAGGTGCCGTCCACTTTACTGGAATGCAGCCCTGCGAAAAAAAAATCGTTTAGAGAAGAATTGTAAAGTAGCTTTCATTTGGGTATCAGAAGTAGTTTGGATTTTCTTTGGCTTTGTATCAAGGCTGGTTTTGACGGACGCATACCATACGCAGACGCTGTGCGGTGCTGCTAATTATCTCCTTAATTAAGTTAAGTAGGTATGTAGACCACAACAGCAACGACGTTATGGCGATAATACAAGGTAATGAAGTTCATCCATGTTATGCTTGTTTATAACTTATGTACCTTTTTAGCGTTGCCATGTCCGTATTTGAAAGTCTGATATGCCAGTCCAAAGTCAGTCACCTTACAGATGTAGTGCTTATCAACAAGCACATTTCGAGCCGCGAGGTCACGATGAATTATCTATAACATTAAAACATGGCATAAATTATTACAGAAATATTCAAAACACGCCCCCATCCCACTGGCATTTTAAAATACGTACACTTTATGGAGAATGGCTCCTTTTAAGCTCTTATACAATAAAGTAAATT
>JAHPZR010027656.1:0-22964 GCA_019787425.1 Platygyra sinensis
AATTTACTTTATTGTATAAGAGCTTAAAAGGAGCCATTCTCCATAAAGTGTACGTATTTTAAAATGCCAGTGGGATGGGGGCGTGTTTTGAATATTTCTGTAATAATTTATGCCATGTTTTAATGTTATAGATAATTCATCGTGACCTCGCGGCTCGAAATGTGCTTGTTGATAAGCACTACATCTGTAAGGTGACTGACTTTGGACTGGCATATCAGACTTTCAAATACGGACATGGCAACGCTAAAAAGGTACATAAGTTATAAACAAGCATAACATGGATGAACTTCATTACCTTGTATTATCGCCATAACGTCGTTGCTGTTGTGGTCTACATACCTACTTAACTTAATTAAGGAGATAATTAGCAGCACCGCACAGCGTCTGCGTATGGTATGCGTCCGTCAAAACCAGCCTTGATACAAAGCCAAAGAAAATCCAAACTACTTCTGATACCCAAATGAAAGCTACTTTACAATTCTTCTCTAAACGATTTTTTTTTCGCAGGGCTGCATTCCAGTAAAGTGGACGGCACCTGAAATTCTGTTTGGAAAGATTGAAGAACTCTCTCCACTAAGTGATGTGTATGTATAAATAAGTGGGGCTTAGACTTTACCCCCTCACCTAGGTTTTCAGACTTATGAAAAATTCAACAGCTTACAAGACAGGAAATCGTAACAGTATCGGATCATAATGTAGATTTTTACGACTTTCTTTCTCCGTTTTCTTCTTAATTTTGATTGAGATGATATATCAAACAATCGATACCTTATTTTTCCATATTTCCAAACACCTCGACATTCCTTAAAGTACTTCGCTGCGCATCGTATTTTCAACTCTCTTATCGGCGTTTGGAGATGTGGGAAAGACTGTGTCGCTTGTTTGATACGATACAAAGTCAATAAATGTAGTAATTCAATAGATTTACCAGTGACAAGAACTCGCGACCACCTTTAAACTTCAAAATAAGGATTTAAAGTATGTTTTTTAATTCACTAACCACGAACTACGCCTGTGTGTTTTCGCAATGTGATCATTTAACTGAGACGACAACAGGAGCCCATCGCTAGGACCCTGCACCTACCCCATATTCCTATCATGGCGTTTTCACAGACTGATCCATTTCAAGTTTGAATTTATCTCGAATTCAGATCCCAATAGGAACCTCAGTAACCAACTGCAATCATAAACACGGACTAATGTCGAAATGTTCACGTGAGGCTGCATTGTTTTAACCTTACCGAAGCGCGCTCATGTAGACTGGAACTGGCCAATTTTGCGGGAAAAATATCTAAAAATAGAATGGTCTTGTAAAAATGCCGTTGCATTGGCTAACCATGCGAGTTACAGGCTCCTAGTAATGGGCTCCTGACGACACAAATATGAGCCATTTTCTGTTTGGCACTAAGTTTGTTCTATTTGGCAACGCTTACCAAACGGTTGTCATGGAAGCATTACATGTATTCCTTGGGAGTGGAATTAGGATCTAATTGTACTAGCCTCAACCAGTCGGAAGAGATTAATTTTTTTTGGAATATATTCGGAAAGCTTGTTAACGTACGTAGTACTTAAGTTCTGAACTGCATTTCATTCTCACTGTTTACAACCTCTATACCCACTATCCACAGGTGGTCTTATGGGATTGTGCTGTATGAAATATTTACTATTGGTAGGTTACTTGCCATTTGTTCTATACAGTGTCGTGATCTTCATTTTCATTGACCTCATTGAAGTTATTTGACAGATGTCATTCTAGCGAATAAGCAATCTAAGTTGGGTCCATAAGAGGAAAGGACAGATACAGGAAATGACAAGAGCATTGAGGCCAGAGAGTAGTTTTAACTCAAATAGTGAAGGTATAACAAGAGACATGATCTATAACCATGATTTCTTAGATTAAAACAGCGGAACAACAAAATTTCTGGTATTAGCGGGTTCCGTATATATGTTTACATAACTTTAAATGTATGTTAATAAGCTCCCTAACAAGACTCCGTTCCTATCCACAACAGGAGGCATTCCGTATCCCGATTGGTCAGAAGCCAGGACAATAGTGGAAATTAAACAAGGTTACAAGATGCCAAAGCCACCACATGTCGACAAATCTTTGTAGGTTTTTGTTCTCCGTCTAGCATCATCATATTAGTGATCACTTCCCATGAAGCTATTAGTAACCATGGTGTAAGGTGTATCGTATATAATAATGAAACAATGATATCTAGAGTGTTGCCACTCGTAAATGTACCTTGTGTTCCATAGGCTTCCCAAGCTCAAAGTTCGACTCTACATGCGGGGTGTATATGGCACAGCATTCATCTTTTGTCGGAAATTTTCGGAGAGAGCCTGCAGCTAACCTCGTCGCATTTCGCCCAAGAAAAAAATAGGAATTATATATAGGATTCCACATTTTACGACAGCCTAAATGGTTTTCGATGGTTTAAATTCTTTCAGATTTTAAAAAAGTGTCAACTTGAAAAGTATTGAAACTGGCATTTTTGTTGCTGTTCATTTATCGCAGTTCTTTGAAAGTGTGTAGAGCCTTACTTTATTGTTGCAGTTTTGCTTTCAGTTAAATACGATAACTAATCAGGACATAATTAATCATTAATAATTAACTTTGATTATTTTTAGGTATGACATTATGGTGAGGTGCTGGAACATCAACCATGACTTCCGTCCCTCTTTTGAAAATCTGCGGAAGAGAATGGAGTCTTATATTCGTGACACGGTTTGTAATCAAGGTTTTATTACAAAATTGTCGAATCCGATTTGTCCTTCCATAGATCTCGTACAGTCTCTTTTTCCTTTATTATATTCTCTTAGATGAGCCTCTTCTAGTACATAAATTGTCAGCAATTTATCTACCCCTTCCCAATGGACAGACAATTTATGAATAGGAATAATTATCTTGCGCTGAGTTTATGACACTAATGTACCAACTAAATTTGCTTTTCACTCCTGCTTTCCTTCGACATTCAAGATTCAAGATTCAGTCTATTTGCATTTTTACCTAATATGTTAATTATTTACAAGTATTTTTATGTATCGTGAGGTGACCTGTAGAAACCACCACCACCTCGTACATAACAATACCGTTATGATAGATAGTGCTACAGTGTGCGTGCGGCTTTGCCAGCTCAGTAATTATTTTACTAAAAACTCTAGCAGTTCTTTTTTACGGCTATCAATTTTTTCATTTCAATCAAACTTGTTCTCCGATGCAGACCATTAAATGTGGTGTAGCGCAAGGTTCCATTCTTGGTCCATTATTTTTCCACTTATGTCAAGGATTGAACGCAAGCATTGTTTAATTAGTACTTCATATTTGACAGGGTTATTTGAAATTTTTGATACCGAATTGTGTGTGTTTAGGTGACTTTTTACCAATGAGGATACTTTGTGATGCTTATCATAAGGAATTTGAATCTCATTAGCGTTCAATCTTGGACATAAACGATCTCCAAAATGCTTCAGAATCACGAATAGAGCTTCTGCTCTTTGCTGACGATACTAGTAATTTTTTATTCACACTCCAACCCAAATCTGTACTAAATAACGAACTAAAAGTTTGGCTACGTTGTAGTAAATGATCGGTGAGTGGAAAAAAGAAAACGAATTATCTCATTTTCACACATTGGCAGAAGAAATGTGACCAAAATTTTTATCTCCCAGGACAGGAAATAGACCCGCCACCCACATATGGTCATTTTTAAGGTATCATGGTAGGTGGATTGACAGTGTTTGGAAATCGCGCTCTTACGTTGGCGCTTTGAAAGAAAACCCTATCATCCTATACATTTTCTGAAAGCTTCATGGTTATAGAATACAATCATATGTTTGAAATTTTCTGAAAAAGTATTGTCGCAGTGATATGAAAAGAAATGCCCAGAAACACTGCGTTGCTTAAACTGGTTCGCTTCCGCGCGTGAATCATCGGAGCGGCGCGATTAACATCGGAAATGCTTTTTGTTACATAAACACCTGTGAAATACCAGGATTTCTCCTTTTACTAAAAAATCATATCTTCATCGCACGCAGTGAACGTACTATTTTTATCTTTCACATGTGAGGATATTGGTGTTGCCATAGTTACTAAAATGATCACCATTGCTATGGTTCCATAATCCCTTAAAAAAGTACTTAGATATGTTGCTGTATGATCGAAACATCCTCGGTGCCTCCTCGGAAATCTCCGGAAATCTTCGGTAATCTTTGGAAAATCTTCGCTTTACCTTCGGAACAATTTGGAAAGATCTTCGGAAATCTTCGGAAAATCGTCAAAGACGTCGTCATTAGTATGTTTATGTAATAAACAGAATATTACATGCCCGCTTGTGGATATGAATTTTATCTTCTCGTGTTCAACTCGACATCTCACTCGTTCGCTACGCTCACTCGTGAGACATCGAGTTGAACACTCGAAGATAAAATTCATATCCACGCGCGGTCATGTAATATCCTCTATGTCACACATCACCCTCAAAAAGGGTGTCGGCGATTTTCCAGATGTGTTTTGGTTTTTTTTATACACCCTCCTAAAGTTTGATGTTCTGAACGTGGGTGTTTCCTTCCACTAAAGAGGCCATAACTCTGAAACGGAAGCGAAATTAAACAAAGTCCGACACTCTTTTTCGAAGGAGGTAATAGGGAACATACCTGCCGATTTTCAGCCAATTCCGATGGAAGACACGCGTTAACGAACTAAAAATGTTCATCCTTATATGCAGTTTTGTTTTATCGAGAAAAAGACGAAAAACCTTTTGCGAGATCAGTATGATTAGGTGTTAAAAATCCCCTCCGCGCTGACGGATGTCGGCATGGGTCAGTTTACCAAAACAATGGATCATGACAACTTGAAATAAACAGACGTCTACGTTGCAGTGAATTCGTCCGAGAAGCGAAAAACTACTTAGGTTTAAACAGGTTTGTGTTTAAACTTTCGTGAATGGTATTTCGTCAGCGGCATTGGTATTGTGTTGTTCAAGTTAATAATCGAGTTTAGACTTCTTCGTTATCCAGACATTTTCTGAAACCATATATGCCTCGTGAAGCCAAAAAGAGGAAATTTCGAGGTCTATATCGTCTACATCTACATCTGTGCTTGGCTCGATTTCTCGCTGTGAAAGTTTCGGAATCGAGTCCGTTCTCCAGCAATTTCGTGCAACTAGCACTTGTATTTTGACCTTCAGCTTCATTAGCGAGATTTGTGTCGTCGAGTTCCTTCAACCATTCTTCCTAGTTTAAACGAATGCGACCCACAGTCGCTCAGATCAGGAGCCAAAGATCTTGATGGACGCTGAACATGCTGGTTCCACCAGATTTTCGCCTCTTCGGCTTCTTCGGGACGAAAATGGGCAAGAAGTTATCTTGCAGGTTTTCGTCGTGACATAAAAAAATTTGACAAGAACGAAAGCTTAACTTGCGATGAAACAACCAGATCTAGAACGGTTCGCGTGCGCAAATAAACTATATCACACCGCAATTCGCATTACAGGTGACAACTGACGGTGAATTTTAATTAGAGCTGTCAACGCCTCGTAAGAGATTTCATGAGATTCAAAAACAGTTTTTCTCTTTATCGTAAAAAGTAAAAAAGCCTTTTTCTCCATTCTTTCTACAAATTTTTTTTCTCAGACTTATTCATGGGGAGCGGGGATGGTGCCCTGGTGAGTTTTCTCCGGGTTCTTCGGTTTTCTTCCCTCCACAAAAGCAAGCATCTCTAAATTTCAACTCCACCAGGATAGAGGGCCTGCAAAAAAAAACCATCGAAAGCTGATGTTGGCTTTCTCTCTAAATATTGTGAACAGCTTCACTTCTAACCAGTAACATCTTCACTTCAAGAGCTACGTTCACACTTTTACTGATTACTTATACTATTATTCCAGACTTACCTAGAGTTGATCAACATGGACGAGTACGATTCAAGTAAATATGCTAAAGTTGAAGACCTGGCAGGAGAAGACATCTCGGAAAATTCGCAAGATGCTAAATCAAGTCGAAAGAAATTTGGAGCAAGAAGATGTGCAAGCGTGCGCCAATAAAGATAGTGCATTGATTCGAATCACGAGTATTGGCTTAGCTGATCCGGACGATGATAGAAAAAAAAAATGAGGCGATGCTTATAGGTGAAGGACACGTGGCTGTACTAATGTGATACCCATTTAAAAGATGGTAGTGATATAAATAAGGCGGTAGAGCAAAAAAAAAAAAATGGCAATGCCTCGCGATGGTCCTGTAGGTAGGCATCCTAATCGATGGCCCAATAAATAAGGTGGCTTCAATAACAAAGGGGCCATATTCACTAAGACTATGCTGACTATGTAATTAACCAATTGCAGCAGCATCTACCAACAAGCTAAAGTTCTAATTAAGTAACCATGCTAAAGAGGTCGGTATATTAATAACGTGGTCATTGCGAATGAGTTGGTGCAACCGATTTTGTGCAAGTGGTAATCAGATTGGCCTTCCCTAGCAGTGGGGTCATAAGTCCAGTCTAATTTAAGTAATGATCCAGATATGGACTAGAGCATTTTCTATTGTTCTGCGGCAATACGCTTTCCCCACGTTGAAACGGTTGTGTTTTCAGACCAAGAATTTATCAACTGATGGAAAGCAGGTTCATGAAATAAAATGTTTTTAAACTCTATTTTGAAAGGTAGTTTCCTTTTTGTGAAGATTTTTCAACCAATCACAACAGTCGTAAACAAAGACAATAATTGCTTCCAATTTTTCAATGTTCCCCACATAGGATCACTGAGGTATTTAGACTCAGCATAGATCTTGTTGACAGGAAAATATTTGATCAATAAGGGCTAAATAAATTACACAGCTACCTGAAGTTTTGGTAGATTTTACTGATTTAGCCAATCAGAAGTATGATAGAACAATAGCAAAGTTGTGCAAAAGTTAGCACCTTTCTGCATTCCTTGCCGCGTGTGCTATCCTTCTTACATGGACCGTTACTTAATAAGTGTACTTCTGTATAGAGTGCTTATGACGAGATCAAGCTTGTTATCTCACATACTGATGAGGCTTTATGGTAATGAGACTAATGAAATGAATATATTAATAAAGTATCATCCTGTCCTGAAAACGTCGCCATGTTTATTGTTGCATGTTTGTCAAACTAATGAGACAGCAGTGGCTATGATGATAGTTTCATACCATTACATTAGTGAAATGGCCTTACTTTTGACGCGATTGTGCTCAATTTTACACTAAAAAGATGCCATTTAAATGAGTTGCCATCGACGTGGTCTTACTGTAATGGAGTGGCTGCACTATCGAGCTGTAGGTTGCTAATTAGGCTGCTGTGCTAATAACGAAGTGTTTGAGCTTAAAAGTTAAAGCGGTTGTGTAAAGGTAAATGCTTCTATCAGGACAATACAAATTGCGTGTTTCAGTCAATATATGTATTTATAATAGTATTCGTTACACTGACTGAAAGTTCTCTTGTTCTTTACTGGTGTCAATCCTTTTCTACAAGTTCAAATTGTTATTTAAATTGTTAACAAAGATTTTATTGCAGCGCTTAAAAGGCAGTAGTACTAAACTTTCTTTCAATGCATGCGTGGAACGCTGTTTCCATTAAGGAGACTTGAAAATTAGCAGTTGATGAAGTATTTTGTTTTGCGCAAATGAGCCATTTGAAGTGACATAAGATCATATTCAGTTTTGGGCTTACCTTTGAGTAGTGCAAGTTCAATTCATACGATATTTGTAAAATTTTCTGTGAACTAAAAATAAAAACTTAGTAAAATGTATGTATCGGTTTATTTAGTATCAGATCCCAACATATCCCATTTAAACCATACAGTGCTTCTGTCGAGGAACTATCAGGTGTTTATAGTTCCCACTAAAATTCATCTTCACCGATTCTTAATGGTTCAGTTCAAATTGATCACGTGAAGCGATAGTGATCATCAGCTATGAGACACTATCAGCCCTTATAGTCCATCAATTATTTTTTGCTCGCGCGTGATTGGTCTAATCACGTCACATGACGGAATATCCCTCATTGGGGAATATCCGAAAATTTTTCCCAATTTTGAAAAATGCGCGTGTTCCGAAAAACGTTTGAAGAATAATAGCCTCCTTTTGGCGCGAAAATATGCTCGGATATTTGTCCGCCGACATTATCTGTTTCGAGAAGCGAACAGTTTTCCCAGGGCGTATGTTCGCGCCAAGTGGAGGCTATTGTTTAAATGATGCCCGTCGGAGGAAAATATCGTGATGGATTGTAGTCATCCGTGAAAATTTTTCTGTAAACAAGCGGGCTCATATAATAGAAAATAAACAACTGCAATTGTATTAAGTGGGTTCTTGTCTGTGTGTGTTTTTTATTGAAAATAAATCGAAATGATTTTTTGAACTGCCGCGCGGAAGAAAATTTATTGGTCAACAATAAAGACAATAGAGTGCTTATGTCTCGGAACTATCGGTCTGATAATTTGCCCTTGGAAATTTGATGTTCATAAAATAAGCAAAGTCGAACTCGAAACTTCACTTCTCGGGCGAATATTTGTTTCAAAACGTCAAAATTCCTCGGAGCAACTATCAGTCAATAGTTCCTTGACTGAAACACTCTATTGTTTAAATAGCTGCCTTCTCGAGAATTTGATGTTCTAAAATGACCATTCACGCACCCGTGGAGCGATCACATGCATTTTGCGTTAAGCTGAACTTTGTCACAATTGATGGGCTTTATTTTCTGGAAGGCATGCATCGATCATCAGCGTGAACACGCGTCAAGAAAAACACGATCTAACTGGGTACCAAAGTTCATAAAGTAGGTGGTATCGTTTTATCAAGTCGCAAAATTGCCTTATGATGGACTCCGACCCCTCCCCCTCTTCCTCCTCCGATGTTATTGGATACAAAAAAGCCTGTTTCGTCTGCTGTGAGCACCAAGCCCATGTTCCATAAGGTAGCTCTTACAATTCACTTATTCACCGTGACTTCGTAATTCCTTAAAAGTGCACCAGGGGCCAAACAGCACCATTTTTGTCGAAACTGGAAACAATAGATCTATTGTCCTTCTCATTAAACCTTTTCGTTCTCAACAGTCGTTCTTGTTACCGCATGTCATCGTCGTGGTTTACGTAAGCTATCTACTGTTGCTGTAACCAGCAACCTCGTTCCCAGGGTCCTCTCTCTACTTCGAGAAAGTACCCTGGTTATGGCTGGTCGCGTGTCTAAGCATGCCAACCCAAGCCGCACAGAGGGTGGGTCCTCAACTTAATTTTGTCAACACTCTCCAGGGAGGTGAATGTTGCGCTGCTATACGGACGCTATTTTGAAAAGGAAGCAAGTTATTTGTCGGAGATCCTGCCTGGCCAGCTGCTTCGGCACTACCTGAACTTCTATGAGTATAAGATGTTGATTGAGAGAGAACTTTGCTTATATTTCACTGCTTTTTTAAATAACCGTCAACAACCTGCTCCGGATAAATTTAATCAGTTTTTCACACCAAAGGAATTAAATAATCATAAAATTATCGATGGAAACATTCAACTTGGAGCTACTTTCTTGACCGAAAACTGAATTTGCCGCTAAACAATTTTAAAACAGAAGCCAATGCATTTTGCAACATGCAACCGATGTCGTTGTTGTCAAGTTGTCTACAAAATTTTACACTGTGAGAGGATCGAATGGCCACCAAACTTTCGATTGGACGAATTCAAACAAATTCAAAGCTTGTCTCTGCCAAACACTAGACGTATCGAACTCTAAACGAATACATCAATGCCTCTGTTTAGTCCAATCCCTGAACTCCCCTTTCTTCCGCCCCATATAGGGGCTGAACCCGGGCGGCGAAAGAAGAGTCCAGGATAACCACTCCCTAATAGGCTAGGTGAGCTCGGTGGAGACAAACTATAACTATCCAGCCCCTCCCTTCAATCACATCTCTGGCCAGCCATAACTAGGGTACTTTCTCGAAGTAGAGAGAGGTCCCTGGGAACGAGGTTGTGTAACCAGATGTTTTAAACCTATTAAAAACCCGGACGTGACACTGTTTTTAAATAATATTTTAACATGACGGTCGAATTTTGGCTGGGTATTATGGTTTTATCACTAATATCTCGTTCGCGTTTCAAGCCGTCAATAATCTTTCTGCTCATCCCACATACCTACTTTTTAGCCTGTTTTCAAGGCGATTTTTAGGTACGTTTCGGATAAAAAGTTTTTCTCAAAGGATTAGTAAAATTTATGGAAATAGGATGTTTTGAAGATTTTTTTTAATTTATTATGTTTTGAAATTAGAATTTGAAGTTCAAAATTGTTAGACTTACATATGTATCAAACAGTTGCCCATCGACCTGGGGTGCCCTTTCGGGACGTTCAACTTTTTATTCCTTTTGATCCCTATTTAAACTTTCTTAAATTTGACATAAATTCAGGTTACCCCCTTTTAAATGTAATTGAACAACGGAAGACTAATAAACTACCGATTTAACTTCATGTAATGTATTTTATTTCTAAAACTTAATTAATATTTTTCGAACTAAACAGATCATGCTGAAGAGTATAAAGAATGCGAAATACTGCGAAATACTTAGGCCTAAAGCAAACGTCGAATCTAAGTCGAATTTAATTCGTCGAACCTATTTATTTTGAAATAGGCGCATGAATGGTGCGACGTTTGGTGCAATTAAATTCGACTCAAATTTATTGGTTCGGCTCTAGCGTCGGTTCGACTTGTCAAGTCGGATAATGCGACAGTGGTTCGGCGTTTCAGCAAACGCCGCTCTAGACACGCGCTGAACTCAATTCACAAATCATGCAAATTACAAAATGATTGATTCAAATGTGATGGACTGGGCAAATGTCACAAAAATACATACTCCCCCCCATCTGTCAAACGCTAATTCCCCCCTGACGAGCATGCGCTGTACAAAGATAATTTCGCAACCGGGAATGGCGAACTATAGAAAGTCATTGCTGACATGACCGCTGCTCAAGACTGCCATGACTGCTGCTCCATTGTTGTTGGCTGACAAAAGCACGGTCAAACATGGCAATAGACCTTTTTCGCTTGTACATTTTGTTTTCCCAATTCAGATCATGTGATGATACTCAGGAGATTTGATCCTTTTTTTTTTGAATATGTCTGCATGTTCTCTTTTTAATGAACAAGACAAAGGATCAAATCTCCTGAGCATCATCACGTGATCTGTACTGGGAAAACAAAATGTACAAGCGAAAAAGGTCTATTAGACCAAAAGCTGTCGTCTCTGATATTAGGGAGCTTAAGCACGCGCGTTTTTGAGACGCGGACGGCAACCGGAAGAGAGCATTTCGCGTGGTAGGAAAGTATTGTCTCCTAGATTTTTATAGGTTTCATTTCTAATGGAGAAAAGATACTTACCAATGTGAATGTGGTTGTGTGCGGGCAAGTTAAAAGTGAAAACAGCTCACTTCCGGTTACCGTCCGCGTCTCAAAAACGCGCGTGCTTAAGCTCCCTATTCTATTTTTAGAGCTGTGTGTAATACGATTCTTCTCTTTCTAATTTGTACGAGCACTGTATTTCGGCATTTTGCTAGCAAGTCCTAGCAGTAACTAGCCGCGCATCGCGTGATTAACAAAAGGTTTAAAGAGCAAAACAATAGCTGAGCACGCGCGTTAAAAATCTATGTATTCCTTTGCCGTCCTAGGGACCTTACGCAAAACACAACGGCAACAGCGACGAGAACGTCACCAAACAAAAGGTTTAATGAGCAGAACAATAGCTATGCACGTGCGTTATAACTCTTTGTACATTTCTTTGCCGTCTCCTGCAAAACGACAACGTGAGATGACCAAATTCAGCGTTGTTTGGAGAACGTGAACCGCAACGGCTAATTTTTCGTATTTCTCTTTGGAACTGAACGCATTCGTAACATATTCAGCTGAGGCATGTTTTAATACCAACAAACACACTGAATAGATCTCAATAAATGCGAAATTTCAAAGTAAAATAAAAACACATTTTTTACTAGGCGTCGTCCTCGCCGTCGCCGTCGTGTATGCGTAAGGTCCCTGTTAACGTGAAATGGCCAAGTTCTGCGTCGTCTACGCAACGTGGACGACGACTGCTAGTTTCTCTTATTTCCATTTGGAATTGATCGCCGTCGTTGCATATGTAGCTTAAGCACGTTATTAGAGCCATTGGCGCACTGAACAGATCTAGACATCACGAATCTCACTTGTAAAATCTAAATTCATTTTTCATTCATTTTTCATTTTTTCGTGGTTGCTCTAAGCTCCCAAATAGCACGAGGACACGTGCAACTTGTGAAATAGGATCGACGGAGGTTCGACGTTTGCTACCACGCTGAAATGAAGTCGATTCTTTGTCGCACCTATTTTAAATTTATTCGACGCGACTTGGATTCGACGTTTGCCCTAGATTCGACGTTTGTTCTAGGCCATACTAGTGAGTTTAAGCATGACGTTTACGGCATACGGCAAACGGCAAAGGTCACTTCTGATTTTCTATTATTTTCTTGTAATCCTCAAGAAAATCATACAAAAATAGAAAAGTGTCTCTAACTATTCACTGCAAATACAAATATTTTGATTCTACTGTACAGAGAGCTGAAGACAGACGGCAAAAGTTTCATTTTTGCCGTTTGCCGTCTGCCGTAAACGCCATGCTTAACCTCTCTAATTATTAACAAGTGGCTGAGACGTCGACAAAGTTTAATGGATTGACAACGTTTTCCCGGAGCCCACGCAGAATAGAGGTTTGGTACATGGTATATTAAGTTTGCTCTGTGCTGAGAATTAAGCCTTCAGTGCTTATGGTTCGTCTCAACAATCCCTTCAAAGTTAATGGAATGACATTTGAAGAAGAAGGGCTAAACTTCAGAATACCCGGCCACGATTACGTGACATTAAATGCCTGCTCCCGTAGTCCCGTAGTCAATAAATATTTGCACATGGAAACAAAAGAGAAAAACTCAATGTATACACAAAACAAGCGTGCTACACATGAATATACCTCGTTCTAAAATGCATCAGCCGAACCAAGCGTGCTACACATGAAAAGACTTCGTTCTATAATCCATGAGCCGAAACTCGGAGTTTTAATATTGCTGGTTTTCAGTGTCACGCCATATTAAGATAAAAGTAAAAGCCGTTCAATAACAATAGTTTTACTCATCTAAATTTCACTATTATTCGACTTCGGGACTGCGGGACGTCTGCGGTAGCAAAAGTTCTAAAACATTAAATGTTCAAGTTTTTTCCACTGTTGGAGTGCGGGACTGCGGGGGCACAAGTTCTACAAACATTTAATATCCATTTCTTTTCCATTGCAGGACTACGGGAGCAAGCGTTCAATGTCACGCAATCGTAAAAATAGACACTCTTGACCCTTCACTAATCCAACAAAGTTTACACGCGAGAAATCAAACCGACTTGTACATCCTCGCACTCAAAAAGATCGTGGAGAAAAATGGCTCATCACATTGAGAAAAACTAACAATGGCTAGAAAGTTATATCAAAAAGGAACAAAACCTCCTATTATGAGACACTTCTGTTGAAAACTTGATCATGAAGAGAAAACAGCGGGCGTTTTGGGTGGCCTTTACTTGACCGGTGGTCAAGATGGCGGTAACCCCACTTGACCCGATTTGTTTTCAATAAAATTTGGAACAAAAACGCACACAAAACAACAAACAGTTGTTATCACAGACAATGTCCACTACAAAGCTTGAAAACATGTACCAAATTAGCGGATAATAGCGCAATGATAGCTTGTATTATCCTCTTTTTGTTTGAATTCAATGGAGTCCCGACGCCAAATCTGGGCAAGCCGAGCGAAGCTTAGACTTGTTGGTATGTGACGCCCACTGGCAGTGATGAGTCGGTCTCTGACAGATACTCGAAAACAGTAGAGTCACCCCCTCCCTCGTGTTCTTTGCCAATTCCATGCGACATATTTCTGAATGTACTTTTCTTTCAGCAAATTGAATTTTAGAGATTAATATGCTTGCATGCGTTTTAGGTTGAATATGACCGAATATGTGATTGACATCCCTCCTTGAATGGCAAAGTTTCCACATCAAGTAAGTTAGTTACCTCGTTATTCAGCATTACGTGAACAGAATTTTGTATATGCATGCATACAGAACACTCCTAAAACAGCCGCGAAGAGGGTATATTGATAACTGGGAGCAGCAGGCAAGCAAACTTGGATCAGCAAGACAACGACTCCAGCGGTCGATGGATATGCAGTTCATTCTGTTTGGCGCACTACGTTACCTTCTTGTTTGTGATTTGCTTGGAAATCCGGCTACAATGCATTATTATTAAATAGTTTTAAGCATTAAATCGATAATATGCGCATATAGAACGTCCCTTAAATAAGCAGGTGCTAACTGAAAAGAAACCTACATGCATAATACACCTGGTTTATCAAGACAGATCCAATCGTACAGCTCGCGGTCATCAAAAAGGTTGTCATATTGGTCCAAAAAGAGAGCCCATGGCTGCCTTTTATTTGCTAATTTAAGTCAGCATCGTTAGGGGATGTACTTTAATTCTTCCATCAGGGGGCACAGATGTGTGGCCGGTAAGAAAGCAAACGTCTCACTTCCTGTGATAAACTTTGTTATTGAGCAAAACATTACAATATTACCATTTTCAGGGGCACCCAACGAGAATATAGTTCAAAACCACTAAAACATAGCATTGTTGAAAGTATTTTGGTATTTAAACGGTAGATATAGGCATATTTTTATCCCCTAAAAATTTTTCATCTGTTCGGATTTCCTAGCTGAAAGTCTAGTGATCCGAAAATTATAGGGATCAAAACTTACCTTTTCGAAAATTTCAGCCAGAAAAAAGGCTCCCGAAAATTATAGGTGACCTTTTTAGGGTTAAAAATCCGTTAAAAATAGGCAATTATACCATATTTTAGATGTTCGAAAATCTTAGGAAAAGCAGGCAAGCAAGAAATTTTACAAAAAATGTTCCGAAAATTCTAGATCTCAAATCGTCTTCCGAACAGATATATTTCCGAAAAATTGTCGTTGGGTGCCCCTGCATTTTAACGAGATATATTGTTCAACGACAGTTTCAAAAATGTGATAATCCCGTTTTCGAAACGTTTCATATCTACATGATTTAAACCTGTTTTGACTTCTTTGTGCCATTCTTTGTTCAACCGATCTTATTCTAACTGGGCAAAGACTCTTTAAGTAAAGCAACGTGTGCTTTAAGATTCTTCATCATACCAACTTGGTCTTTACATGGGCCGATCACTCAATTAGTACAGGACTAATAAATAAATGATAATGAATTTTAACAATCAAAAAGCAAACAACACACCAGAGTAAGGTATAGAGCGTTTGCAAATGACGACATATGGCAGCCATATTGGTGTTGCAAAACAATGATAGGGCGGCCATGTTGGTGTACCAAACCAATCCTGTGGGAGTTCAACTGTTACTTTAGTTCCAATAAATTTGCATGGCTACTGGACAAGTGAATGAAGACGCTCTATAAAACCTGCTCATTCTGGGCTTCTCTTTCCACCGCCGGTCTTCTAAAACCATGAAGGGAAAGTTATTTATGATTGTAGATGGCCAAGTTACTGCAACTAAACACAAAAAAAATTGAAAATATGGAACTGTCAGTTCTTTCGCTATACACAGGAGTAGTTCGAAGTTCAAAAATCGCACCGGTCGAAAGGCGTGTGCCATAGCAACGTCATGTTCCTCGACCAATCAAATAACCACCGTACTATTAAAAACACAAGTCATATTTTTCAAAAATTTCATCAACACTGACATTCACCTCAGTTGACTGATAGCACTACACTACACTCATTCGGCGGTGAATTTATAACCCTCTAAAGTCAGAGGCTTATCTTCTTCGATCTTAAGGTAAGCGCTTTTAAACAAGAAAGCCTCTCATTACTATGAAAATAAAACTGGGGCAAATGCTGCAAATCAAAAGCTACTTTAAAGGAAGAAAGTTGGTACAGTCATCATCGAGCAAATTGTTTCATATTGATATATTGAGAGGATATCAGTTCAGCATTCAAGCGTTCAAGGGCCAAATGTACTTTGAACAGAAGAGTACTAGAGATCCGAAAATTCTGTGCAGTACCAGGATAAAAAGCAAGTTAGAGAAATAGTTCTAGAAATGACTAGACATGCACCGGGCGGCAAAAAGGAATGACCTCTCACTCGACAACGTTGCTGACGGCTAGCCGTTCTTAAGCCGTTCGTAAGCCGTTCAGCAACCATTCAAACGAGATGAGATAAGCTCGAACGGCTACAGCTACATCAGAAGTCTACATCACTGATGTACCAGTTCAGAGAATATTGTCATTCCTTCGAATGACTCGAGCTATCATTCGTTTGAAAGGCTCGCCGGAGCTATCCGTTCCAAAACAATCGCCAGCTAACTATATATTTGTACGTTATTTTGAAATAAAGCATTGTACAGCTTTTCGACCTGCTCGTCGCAACTCGTTGAAAACTACAAGACGTTATTCATGCAAGAAAAATGATCAGCAGTTCGAGCTATAGTGCAAGCCATTTCAAAAAATTATTCTGCCTTCTGCTTAACTACTAAGATGAAGTGTGTGTTTCGAGTGCAAAAAAAACTTAGTCTCTCAGCCACGTTCCTTGGCATTGAGTTATAATTGCCGTTCACTAGACATAAAAGAAAAACTGCCTTCTTCGTGACAAAGAATAATCTTGCTTCCGAGGAAGAAAATCGAGCAAATAAATTTAGGGAGAAATTCTTATTAGCGGCTGAAGTCGATCGTCAAACTGTTTGGTTTGTCAAATTATAAACTACCGCTTGAACAGTCCTGCTGCAAAGTTGTACATTTCTCCAGGTAAGCAGTTCTCTCTTCTATCTACCTCCAAAGTACTACAGTAAAGCTAAGGTTGTCAAAGAAAGATCGAAACATCCGGCAACGCACCAAGTTGATTTTCTCAAAATTAAACACACAAAATGTTGCGATATCATTAATGTTTGTTTATTTTGACGGAAAGTTAAAAATCGTTAAAAAATAGTGATCGTAAGTAGTGAAAAAGCAAGCAACAGACAAGAGTAAAGTATTAACTACATTCAGACTGGCCTTTTGTTTTCTTTCTCTGAAACCGAAATGGTACTTTTTTTTTATGAAAGTGGATGTTACTGCAACGAAGTTATTTTTTCACTAAAAACCGGCTGAAAATTTGGAACTAACAGTTCTCAGTCTCATCGAAAACAGGAAAATTCAAATTTTAAAAAACACACTGGTCGAAACGTGTTTGTATGGCAGCATGTTTGTATGGCAGTATGCTCTTCCACCAATCAAATTAAAGGCATTAAAAGTTTTATGCCCACCCTCCCAGACTCAATAGGGTTACTAAACAAGGAATTAAAAAAGCCGCGGCCAATCAAACTGACGTACGTCATAAATATCTCAATTTGTGACAAAATTGACACCCACAGCTGTTGACTGAGTCCACTACATTTACTAAACAAACCTCATTGAAGTTATAAGAGCAGATGCACAGAAAGATCGAGAAAAATGCAAATATCGCGGCCACGGTCAAAAACGAAACCAATCTTAATTTTCAATTTGTAATTAAGGAATTAACGAGTTTTCAAAGGGTTTGGGGTCTCTTTATCAAAACACGGCCGAATTTTTCGAATTATTTGACAAAATTGATTTTCGCCGACTCTCGCTGGCGAAAAATAGAAGGATAATCACATAAATTGGCATTCGCGTATACGTCTTTGCGTAAGTAGTAAAGGCTATATCATCGGGAAGAAAGAAACTAATTTAAAAGGAGGAGTATTTGACACTTTATTTATGCCCACTTTTTGGTTCTAGATGATGTTTCTAGCTTCGAGAAAACACATTCTTTGTCATGGTTTTACCACAGTCTCAGCAAATCGAATTTCACCTCATAATTACAAACCGACGATTCGATATGTGGCCCGATTGTTCAATCTGTTTTTTTTTGGTTATAACGTGTCTAAATTTTCTCCTTACCCATCATATAAAAACTGGTCTGGGTTTTTAGGCGAGCGCTTTAAAAAACAACAAAAACTTCTAAAATTGAATACAGACAGTTTCATTCAAATTTGAAATAATTAGCATATTCCATTAAACCTACGCGTAAACACGTAGGTTTTAATAAAATTGTCGCGCTAAACTTGACTTCACAGTTTATAAAAGATGACTGTTTTTTTAACCTACCGTCCAGCTATTCTCCACTGTGCTGCGGGCCAGATCTTGTTAAGGAAATTATAACTCGGTTCATTCGCCCAAGGGTCACGACTTAGAGTCACGGTAGACGGTCAGTCCGTGACGCTCCTTTGTAAACTGCTGTACCACACACTGATGGAAACGAATTTTATCAAGATCAGGAAATGCATTCTAGTAGCACAACAAATGTTTTTCATTCATCCTCACAAATTGTGGCCACTTGGGAAACTTGAATTAAAACAATGAGATCTTGATGTGTTTTTGCACTCTACTTATTCGATACATGGTAGTTATTTCAATTGTGGCTATCATAATCTTTTGGCAAGTTCATGATCTCTTGGTTAGTGTTGTTAAGTTGGGAGGGAAGGGTTCAGTTTAACATACCCGAAATATCATTTTCTAAGTATAAATGTGGGCCTTCACCTGCAAGGATTTTTTTTAAGGACAAAGGGAGGTGGAGCTTGTCAATGCCAGTTTACCGCACCCTTTCTATATTATTTTTATTTTGTAGCCTCAGAGTGACCAGACCATCATCATGCTTTTTAAATGGGTAAATCCAAAAAGTCTTCACATGATACAATTGTCACATTATAAAGCGAGAAAGTATTTTATTGACATTTTATGGTGGACAGCGGCTACACCTTTTTAAAAAATTTCCTTTCGACTCAGGTCGACCTGTTTCTTAAAATATCTCGATTACAGCTTAGAAAAAAAAACCGTTTCTACTGACTTCAACAGTGATCGATATCCGCAATAGCCGCCATTAATGGTAAGAAACGAATATGCCTTGCTCTCCGTGACGCTTGTTCAGTTATGCCATAGATACATCCCTTGATCAAGAGTTGCTAATTTCACTCATCTTTTACCAAGCCAGGAGCGTCACGCATTGTGATGACAGCGCGTGACTAATTCACTAGATTAGCAACTCTGGTAATAGCATTGGTTTCAGATTCAGGAAATGGGTACCGGTCTAATGCTTGGGAAAAAAATTCAGTGCAAAATTATTATGACCTGTTTCCTTTCTAATCAAGATCACTGTTAAACACCAAGGCGAATGAGGAGCAAGGACGATCAACTCGTCCTCCCCATTAATCGTAAGTGATTATCATATAGAGGCCAAGCTCATTTCTACCTCTTTACCCCGTGTTGAATAATTTGCCGAACAAGTTTGTATATCGAATGTAAATTTTGTGGTATTTTCCGTGAAAATTAACGCGATTTCGATGTCATAAGTCAGATTGAATGTTACACGGGTGAAATTAAAGACGTGTTAAGTAATATGCACTGGCTTTCTATAAATACGAAAGTCTTTTTTATATGCCTTTCGCATTTTTCAAGCCCTATTCAAAGTTCAGTAATCGGCTAGTCTTATATTACTATGAATTTTAATGCAGTGTTACCTTAGCGGCTCATTTTAATGAGAAACAGACGTGCCTTAAGCACGTTAAAGAACTGTTTAAACTGACTGGGAATATAAACGACCCAGAAGTACAAATTCTGCTCACGAAGCGACTTGCAAACCTCAAGCACGTGAGAAGATGTCACGTGATATTACGCAACGAAACAAACCGGACATGAAAATAACAATACGGAATTAAAATGGTAGCCACATGCAGTGACCAAGAAAATTCACCCATGTCTGTAAAGTACAAACGGGCTTATCTATAGACATAGTTCGGGAAACCTGTTCACAAACTAAGGCCCGGGTCAAACGCCGTACTTCACATGAGCCGAACCTAATTCAACCAATTAGGCTCATGTGAAGTTCGGCGTTTGACCCAATTAAGTTCGGCAGATTTTATTTGGAGCTGCTGAGGCGTTCTTCACGCCTGGCCAGCCGTGAAGAACGCCTGAAGAACGACTTTGGGTCAAACGCCGATCTTCACATGAGTCGAACCGAACGCATAATCAAACGATAATCAAAGTTAAGTCATGTTAATGTATGAATTAGCCTTAAATGTATTCATGAGCCTCGATCACAGTTTCTTTTTCCAACATGGCTGCCTGTCGCTGGTGTTGAAGATGATGAAGAATCTTGTATGTCGTGTTTGAACACGACGAAATATCGCTGCCTAAGATGTCTGTCTAAGAAGCCTTGTCTCAATTTTGCTCAGGATGTATTCAAACGTTTCTCTAGAGATCCGGAAAGTCTTCTTAAATCTCTCATTGGAATATGAATGCAACACTTTCTCTATCCATCACTTGTTTCGCTGGAAAAGGCGACATTTACGATGACGAAACGTGGTCGTGATCTTTCGGGAAAACAGGAGAAGGGCCGTCAAAAAAGGCAAGCTGTATCAAAAGATGACGTCTACTGTTCAAAAAGAGAGCTAATTTTAGCATGGACGACCGTCTTCTTCGGGAATTCTGTATCATTTTGAGGAGAAGTGCCTTCTGGTCTGAAGGCGCCATTTTGACTTTACCTTGACCAACCACTGACCAACAAGACCGCCTTTGTTATTTGTTTGGTCTAGCAGTTCGGTTGGACTGAATTAATTTCGACGTTTGACTCAAACAGGCGTTCTGAATTATTTGAGTCGACCCAAACTGTCATTAGGTTCGGCTCATGTGAAGTACGGCGTTTGTCCCGGGCCTAAGGCCAGCGCCAAAATGTTTCGCCCAACCGAAACTGGCGATGGGAAGGACTAGGCTTATTGTCTTCCCTTTTCAGGTGAGTGTTTAGGGCTCTTCATATGAGCCCGATAACCGGGCTGCCTCGGTTACCGATACGAATGTATGTTGTTCTTTGTTCATATGGGAAATTTCCGCCCGGTTGACCGGGAAGAAATTTAGAAACAAAACCAAAATAGTGGAACATAAACTTGTATCGTTCGCGACTGTTGTAAGGCTTTGTAGACTCTTGTAACTTTACTACTACCACTGGAGTGGAAAAACATACAACACAAACATTATGGTATTTCTGCCAATATGTTGCGATAGCGAAGATTTTTTCCAAAAGAAGTTTCGTCCCGGTCACCCGGGCTGCAGTGTTCATATGGAATAGTTTTCATCCCGGTTGCCGAGATCTCGGTAACCGGGCCAGCCCAGCTTCTCATACGAACCACATCGAAATTTTACAAAGAAAATAGTGGCGAGGCGAGATCTCGGAATCCGAACCAGCTCAGTTGACCGGGGCCGTCGATAAAATCTGGAACAAGGAACGTTCTGGAACATCCCAGAACAATCCGAATTAGCCTGGAACATGGAATAATTATCATAATTATGAGAAAAAGAAATTTATGCCTCTGGCTTGCTTAAACGAACCATACTACATCACATTTCCTCGGCTGAGCTCTGTTTGCTGGAGTTAACCATAAGAATTCAGACAATGATTTGCCATATTTTTACCACCTTCATGGCCGTTTATTTCATAAAAACTACACCAAATTACATGAAAAAAAAAACAAAAAAAACAAAACAAAACAGAACAAAAATATAACAAAACTGAAGGCTAGCAACTTAAAAGTAATCCATTACTTTCAGTCACTTAACTGTCCTAATTTCGTTGTTCATAGAAAATCAAGGTAGTGGCGTTCGAATTCTTAAATCAGACCGAAAAATATGGGTAAACGAGTGTCATTTCTTCATTCAATTCATTCCGTCAATTCAAAGATATGCGTATATAAGATTTCTCATGAAAACATACTTTCTCCAAGAGCGAAATAGAAACTCTTCGGCATTGAGCGTCTTGACTAAACTATTTCGGACTGCTCGAGCTCTGATGACAGTATAAACATATACTAACACAAGTTTAGAAACCTTTGGCGGCGTACTGTCTTTGCTGGGTCGCTGGTCAAAACTTTGTTGTGTCGTCATGAAATATTTGTTACAAGTGTTGTCAATCTGAAATTGAATTCTAAGTGTAGCTATATATAGCGTAAGAAAAGGCCCTGCTTGAAAGGTAACAGTTCAAAGGCCATTCCTGGAAAATGTTTTGTCCAGTACAGAATATAATATACTTCATTAATTTTTGCCGTAGGCTAAAATATATTATTCACTATTAGGTTTAGACAAGCTTATTGTTTTCGTTGTTTTAGAGCGACGCTTATTAGTATGGAGGAACCCATTTTTACCTAGGCAGTTTGAATAGTAATGGTTTACCTAGGCACTTCATTAGTATGGAGGAAGACACTTTATTAGTATGCAGGAAATCCAAATTAGTATGCGTAAATCCAAATTAGTTTGCGTAAATCCGGAACGGGGATAATTCCGACCTTCTATTACTACTATCCGTGAGCTTGTTCCATTATTTGGTTTCTCAGCTGCACAGGAACCATAACCTGCTTCCTAGGTTTACCTCCGTTTACATAAGGGTGCTTGTAGACACGGTCCAGAACTCCACCTTTCACTTCAAATGAATTCTCAGCCTGTCCTCTCACAACTACATCGTCTTTCTCCCAATATTTCTGTAAACTCTCGTCATCACGCTGCATCTGCTTGAGTTTTTCTGTCTACGACGGGACTTTCATTGGTACTCGGTACCTTCAACGGGATATGTTCTACAGCTTTCTTAGCTTGCCTTCTCGTGGTTACAGCACAAGCTTCTTGTACAGGAACTTTCCAGCTTGGGTCTGGGTCGTCAGCGGCTCTAGCGCCTGGTACATTACCAATAATTAAATCATAAACAGCATCGGGAAGACACTGCGCTTCCACTTGGCCCTTGAGAAAAGGTGTATCAACATCAATCTTTGCGATGGGAACTTTCCTCGCCATATTGTCAATGAGCAGCATAACATTAAAGTCGCCAGTAAACTGAT
>JAHPZR010027657.1:0-10000 GCA_019787425.1 Platygyra sinensis
ACACAAGGACCGCTGTTTGAGAGCTGTTATTCAAAGTTATCAAGACAATAACTAATCCACGTAGTCTTTCTTAGTGAAGTGTTTTGTCAGTTTTTGACGGTTTCCTGCACTATTAAGGTGAAGACATGAAAAACTAGCTCATGCAAGAGCCGTAGGCAGAAAAAATTACGGTAGAAGCAATGTTCATGGTTAGATTCAGTATAGTCCGTATAATCAGTATCAGTAATACTGATGGACGTGTATTTGCTAGCAAAATTAAAACCGAAAAAAGTATCTGAGGTAAGTAGCTCGGTTTGCCCGTTACAAGTTAATGCCCTGTACACGGATGCAATTTCTGATAGGAAACTGCTCAGTCACTATCATTTGCATTCCATAATACGCATACATAGACTAACCTTGCTAGTTTACCCAATCATAATAAACGTAATAACATCATGATTTGCATGGATGGTTAAGGCTGTTTCACTAAGCATAAGCAACGCATATTGCTTTAGGGAATACTGTCATACTGCCTATGTCACTTTGGCTGTTGAAAAACCAGCGTTCTGGATATACTAGTCATCATGGCTGAAGGCATTATCTGTTGAATGTACTATACGCAAAAAATCCTATGAAATAAACCGTGGATGCTACAGATAAAATATCACTTCCTTGGAGCCAAGGAAACCTCTCGCAACAGTCTAAGAGAGTTCAAAAACATGCATGGGCCTCGTGTTTTTGCAGCCGTCCTTGTTCCTGTGAGCGCCCATTCTGACCTCCGTTGAGGCCTTTAACTCTCTAACGATAACAGAAGAGTAACATAAGCAAATTGAAGAAAAATAAAACGAAAAATCCCGAAGACTTCCGATATATATTAACAAGAGAAAAATAACATCAGCAAATGAAATGAAGCGAAAAAGCCTGAAGACTCGTGATATTAACAACAGTCAACATTAAGTAGCTAGGCATTATGTGACGCGCTAATCACGCATAATTTATCAGTACATGCATAAATGAAGACGTTTAGTTTTGCTACGTCATGCTTTTGTTTCAATTTCCGCTCGCTAATTATTGCTCTTGAATTATTCGACCGCGCAGCAGTTCAGTCTTATACTGAGCGTTAAGGAAACTAAGAAACACGTTATGAGACTTACCTAATAGATTTGATACAAGATGTTGCACATGTCGAATGAACTGATCAACAAAATAGGCAAATAGGGCGCGTGTCCAATTTACTTAGCAATATGGATCGTTTATTTTCCTCTTAAAATTGACAGGTTGATAAATGTACGAGCGAGAACCATTTAACCACTAGCAATCTACAGATGAACAATATCAATAGAGTATTTTACCCAGGAACAATAATCACTGATAATTGACAAACCTAGTGGCTGGCTATACTACAGTTTTGCTAAGCTTCGTTATGAACCTTTGTTAATCTAATTACTCTCGTAAAAATTATGGAACCTGCTCTAATAAGCCTTTGACTTCATGCCCTGCGGTATCGAAAAACCACACAAATCGGACAGTGGAATATTAAATTTTATTGACAAACAGCTTGTCATGATTCGAAAAAAATAACTTCCACTTAACCAGAGAGTGGTTCAGCACTTGAGCACTAAGCTTGCATCAGTAGAATTAGCAGCGATATTTTACCGATAAAACAAACATGTTTCACCACTCGCCTCTGATAGACAATGTGCATGCCGTTATACAAGTGATGTATCGCCATCTGATAAATGGGGAAGGAAATGAAATGATTCCTTTTTGGAAAGAAAGTTTAACTCCGGTTGAGTAAGTTTTAATGAGGGAGGTGATTGAACTTGGAGAGAATGCTATACTGTGAACTGCCTCACAGACGGCGTACCTACCGCGTGGATGACTATTGTCTTTCCCGCCTGTTTGCTTGACAACTTCCTCTGGAAGTTGAAAAATACGGACACTTAATCGTGATGGAACAACAAAAGAAAAGAGGAGGAAGATCAATTTTATACCGGAAACGTAACTGAACTACAAAGATTTGCTTCATAAACGAAAGGGTGCTTGGCGCCAACACCGAATGAGAACGGCAAATGTTGCCTATAGGACATTTTTAGCAATATTTCTATACGTAGCTCTCGAAATTGTACCTTTAAGCTCATGAAGTTCAACAGTTGTTACACCAGTCACATTTTAGTAAAAAGAATGTTGGCATTTTTTTCCGTTATTACACGGCTGTGGAAACAATAGTAAAAGTGATATTCTTTGAAAAGATGTTTGTCATCCACTTGGCATAATTATGTGCCGCCTTCATTAGAGTTGCTTAATAATTAAACTTCACGGACGGATGAGGATTACGTATCCAGCCAGTGAACTGAATACCGCATTCTCATGAACACAGAGGATATTTATAGCGTGACTGCGCAAGTCAAGAAAACTAAAATAGATCTGCCCAGTAGCCATAAAAACAGATAACAGACTTATTGATAAATTGCCGCCACAGTGTTCTGGGTAACACTTCTTTACTGATTAGGGTTATCTTTAATTTTTAACAATTTTAAGTGAATTATCAAAAGCGGAACATGAACGAAGCGCACGCGACATTCGCTGTGCAAAGGCGTGGTGACATCCGCAGAGAGCGTGGAAAATTTATCCCCTTTTAATTCACAGAAATAGAACGATATGTCACTAAATTGGAACTCGCTTTTTATCTCAGCCTATGGGGTCCGGGAATATTGAGACCAATTTTTCCTTAAACTTAAAACAACAAAAAAATGTAGGTGGAATATTAACTGTAATTTGTGGTACGTTTGGAGCTACGAGATGTATATAAGTCGATGCACTGGCTTTATACCGGTACAAGGCAGTGCACAGCCACAGAGAAAACTATAGTATACGACTTTGAGAAACGAAATTCGCGCTATCGACGAAATAACTCAGAAGAAGGAGGGAAGAACTAACTCTGATAGATGGCTAAGGTAAGGAGACATGCATTGTGATGTTCATATAAAGGATAACGTTTTGGCCTAAACTTTGTGATTGTCCTTTTTGCAAAAACGTTTTGCAAGTGAACATGGTAATTGGCTGATGAAGCTCCTCTTCTACTTCACGTAATTAGCAATATGATTAAACTTATTTTATATGGTTTCTAGTTCGTCGGTTTCGCGGGAAACGTAAGGATAAAACACGAAAAGTAACGAAAACAGAATTTGAATCATTCGAAAAACAATAAGCAGCATTTTTTCAGTGCCAGCATTTCTTATTCAGCTTTTACGCCGCCAAACTTCGCACTTTACCAAGGGGATCCTCTAAGTCCACTCGCATACCGCCAATTAAAATGACAGATTTCGTTCTGGATATGAAATTGTTTCCGAAACAGATTCTTTTTAATTGGGAAATATATACCTACAGCTGGATACCACGTAGTAGTTTGAACTCTATCCTAATGAAAGCCTTTAGTCTGAACTGTTGGACACATCAAATAACAATTATAATGATTTTGCACTGTTTGTTAACTTTCAGTTGTTGGTTATTTTGATGATGGTTTTCCTCATTGACATGATGTCACTCCCAAGCTCAAGCGGTTGCTCATCGAGACGAAAAAAGCAATACACTGATTCTCAATTGCTGCAGAAGATTCGCCAACGTTTCATTTTGGTGGAAAACAAGCTCGTCGCGCACAGTTCCAACCACACCCAAGTCAACGGAGGTATCAACTTCGTTACTGGAGCAAAGGAAGGTACAAAAAAGTGTCCGTGGACATGGGCCATAGACGAAGATCCTCACAGAATTCCCAGGTACCTGGCCAAGGCTGCATGTCCGCATTGTAATCATTACTGCAGGGCTGTTTTCTACACACACAACTCGCTGGTTCAACGATGCGATCGAAAAACAGGAACTCTCTACTGGACGAGGATGGAAAGGACATTGCAAATAGCTTACGTATATGACCACTAAGAAAAACAAATCGCTCTCAGCTTTGAATCCTAAAAGATTTGATATATGTGGGAAATTATAATGGCATTCCTGTAGAAAATATGGCATTTTACAAACTGTATTGTCCATAGAGGGGAGGTGTTCATAATTTAAAAGTTCAAAGGACTGTGCTTTTGAATAGAAGCTTTGAAAAAAATCCTAGAAAGTACCAAGTACCCATTTTCTGAGCTTCGGATAGGAGAAAAAAAATCGGGAAACCCTTGTACACCCTTAGCTTTTATTTTTAAGTTCCAGCTAAACGGTACGCAGCAGCCAGGTTCAAATCATTGAATCGGTTTTTTTATTTTTACTTATGTATTGTATTTTACAACTGCGCTACTATTTATTAAATTATTCATGGTGTTATATTATGGTGTATTACTTACAACACTTACACCACTTACAATGCTGACACTTCAATATGGACATTTTTATAGCAAGCTTCTGCTACTTTTAATACAATATAAACACTTCTTACAATTATAATGGCATCTGTTTGGCGCGAAAATGTATAAACAATAGCCTCATTTGGCGCGCAAATATGCCGGAATAATTGTCCGCGGACATTATTTTTTTCCGAGAAGCGAACAGTTTTCCGAGAGTGTAGCTCGAAGAAAACTGTGAGCTACGAGGAACAGATAATGTCCAAGGACAAATATCCCGGCATATTTTCGCGCCAAATGAGGCTATCGTGTTTATTATCCTTCAAATCTTTTTCGCAACGCAAGCAGTTTTGAAAATTGGGAAATATTGTCAGATATTCCCCAGTTTTAGCTGGGGAATATTCGGTCACATGATGTGTTTAGACCAATCGCGCGCGAGCGAAAAAGTTTGATGGATTATAAGCTCGGATATGTGTTCACGGATATCATCTGTTCCGAGATGCAAAGAGTTCTTGAGAGGAACAGATAATGTCTAAGGAGAAATATCCGAGCATATTTTCGCGCTACATGGAGGCTATTGTATTTATTATACTTAAAACATTTTTGCACTGACGAGGGATCTTTTGAAATTGGAGAGTATCACTGGAATATCCCCCAGTTTTGTCTGGGACATACTCAATCACGTGACGTGTTTAGACCAACCGCGTAAGAGCAAAAATATTTGATGGAATATAATTACAAATACTGTCACGCAATAAAAAATAAATCGAAAACCATGCAGTGGAAAAAGCTTTAAAAAATTGCGATGTTGTAGATGATAACTAAATAAGACACTTCTCCAAGTTTTAGGCCTGTGCTTTTCCCTAAACTTCAGATTTTCGTCGAAATGTTTGACAGAAATTTACAGAGCCTAAACTATGACAACGCTATGTTAATATCTGGTGTACCTCCGTGGTACACCAATATGGAGGCCGGAAAATAGTGTAAGCATGTGGAACTTATTTTGGCTATATAGGCGACTTGTTATCAGTACTGAACAAACAAGCATTTACATGAGCACTTTCCCCAATGCTCCAAAAAGGCTCAAAATCATGAGATATATATATATATATATACTAAAAACAATGAAAAATGAAAGTCTTCTTTGCTTTTGCGCTACGCGTTTCACCGCTGTTGCGGCTCTTCAGGCATAGCAAAGTGATTAACTTATTACGTCACAGATATAATTGTAATTACAATTATAATGGCTCTTGCAATTCGAAGCCCGCGCGAGCAATTAGCGTAATTTCAAATCATTAAGAACGGGTTTATATTTCGAAATATAAACCCGTTCTTTAATGATTTGAAATTACGGGTTCGATTCCCACTCACGGCACATATATGTTTTTTCATTCAAAGAGGATCAGTTAGTAGTTCGCTGTCGCCATTTCTTCATTCAAACTACTTAATTAATTAATTAATTAATATAGCAAAGCGTTGTGTATCCTTTGGATCCTACTAACTTGTGACTACATCGTTGGATTTCCAGCTCCTTCATTCAAAAATAATTAATATAATTTGCTGGTAGCCTATGAATCATCCTTGGATGATCCGATGTATGTCCTGTTCCTGAATGATTAAACGCCGGGGAACCCCGCGGCTAACCACTCACTTCACCGATTGCTCTGTTGCCAGCAGGGTTGTCGTGATGGTGCAGTGGTAGCACACCCGACTAGTAACCAGGGGGACGCGGGTTCGATTCCCACTCACGGCACATATATGTTTTTTCATTCAAAGAGGATCAGTTAGTAGTTCGCTGTCGCTATTTCTTCATTCAAACTACTTAATTAATTAATTAATATAGCAAAGCGTTGTGTATCCTTTGGATCCTACTAACTTGTGACTACATCGTTGGATTTCCAGCTTCTTCATATATATATATATATATATATATATATATATATATATATATATATATATATATATACATATATATAGTTCAGTTTAGGTGCTGATCACCGCTGGAGCCAATATACTGCTCTACAATTAAGGAGCTGTTAAAACAAAATGTTTCAAGTGACTACTCAGATCTTGAGTACATATGGTACATAGAAGTTTCAGTGTATATGGAAACTAACTGATGAGTGGGCTAGCTTTATGTTAGCCTACGAAACAGATTTGTATTAAACTCCATATGTACTCAAGATCTGAGTAGTCACTTGAAACATTTTGTTATATATATATACCTGATTTTTTGAAAACCGGGCTAGCAATACATGTCTGACATTTACACTGATTGGTAATTTAACGCCCCTCCTTACTGGAAACCTTAAATCTCACCTCAAAAACAAATTCTTGAATACACCAGCTTCCATTTGATGGAAGAGTCTGTCTTGAAGGCAACAAAGGTAAAGCCTTACTCGTTAGTCTGGAAAATAAGGCATTTTAAGGGACAATTTTAGTGTTAGCGTCACCGATGTCATTTCAATCCAGCCCAACCCCCTGCACTTTAATCTAGCTACCCCAAATGCACACCAGATGATAGCCCTGTGTCTTTGCAACAACTTGACACCAAGCTAGACACAAACCCCCCTCCATTTGAGGGAGCCACTAACCTTTAAATGACAGGGATAAGTCCCTGTACTAAAAGTAATGCAGGCCAGTATAAATCATGTCATTTTAATCCAGCCCATCACCCCCCCCCCCCTGCAATTTAATCTAGCTACCCCAAATACACACCAGATAAAAGCCCTGTGTCTCTCCAACAACATGGCACCAAGCTAGACACAAACCCCCCTCCATTTGAGGGAGACACTCAGCCTTGTATGAAAGGGCAAGTACTTGTACAAAATTCTCTAAATCCAGTCTCGCAAAAACCAGGGCCTTTTAATCCAGCCCACCCCTCCTGGAATTTAATCTAGGTACCCCAAATGCGCACCAGATGATAGCCCTGTGTCTTTACCACAACTTGACACCAAGCTAGACACAAACCCCCCTCCATTTGAGGGAGTCACTAACCTTTAAATGACATGTATAACTCCCAGTAAAACAATGCAGGCTGGTACAAAGCATGTCATTTTAATCTTACCCCCCCACCCTGGAATTTAATCTAGCTACCCCAAATACACACCAGATGATAACCCTGTGTCTCTCCAACAACATGACTCCAAGCTAGACACAAACCCCTCTGCATTTGATTGAGACACTAAGCCTTGTATGACAGGGCAAGTACTTGTACAAAGTTCTTGAAATCCAGTCTTGCACAGAGCAGGACCTTTTAATCCAGCCCACCCCTCCTGGAATTTAATCTAGGTACCCCAAATGTGCACCAGATGATAGCCCTGTGTCTTTAACACAACTTGACACCAAGCTAGACACAAACCCCCCTCCATTTGAGGGAGTCACTAACCTTTAAATGACATGTATAACTCCCAGTAAAACAATGCAGGCTGGTACAAAGCATGTCATTTTAATCTTACCCCCCCCCCACCCTCCTCCTGGAATTTAATCTAGCTACCCCAGTTGCACACCAGATGATAGCCCTGTTACTGGGCAACAACATGATGCTTAGCGTGACGGAAGCCCCCCTCAAAAAAACTTCGCTGGCTTAACGGGGGCAACAGACCGGCCCTACGGGCCGGTCTGTTACCCCCCTCGGCCATGTTTTGTGGAATTTCCAGTGATTTCTGCCATTTCCAGGAAGTTATTTGGAGTGCATGGTTAAGAGCTGAAACTGGTTAGTCCTGAGGAGGGAGATTTTTATTTCTACCCTAAAAGTGTCACGGCTTTAAGCAAATTATGCCCTGAAAAATTGCCTGCAATGAGATGGAGTCGACTTAAGACTTGAGGAACCCGGTTTTCAAAACTTCAGGTAGATATATATATATATATATATTTTTTTTTCTTTTTTTATATATATATATATATTTGAAGGTTTACTGGCATATCTTGAATTTCCTTTGTTAAAGTTCAATTTTTTTCAATCCTCCAGTTACTTATTTCCTAAAGTATTTTCATTCCAAATTTCGTGAAATTCTAATGAGTGGTTCTCGAGAAATAAGCGCCTCCGAGAAGTCAATTTTTCACTCAATCGCACTTTTTTCGACTTACTACGCATGCGCTGCATTTAACTGGGTTCTTTTAGCAACAAAGAAATAGCAGAGCTGAGTTCTTTGCATCATTACCTTTCTAGCACACCTTTGTAATAAAAGAGTAAAACCATCAATTCAATACATTGTGTTCATTTGTGAAGAAAAAAATAGTACAGAGAGCGCAGACATTGAGCAAATAAAAATGATCGCTCTATTTATGCCACGTTTGTTTTTATGCAATACTTGTGCGCGCGCTGAATCGCGTTAGCAAGAGCGCGCGCCAAAACTGTGTTCGGCCACCTTAAAAGGACAATCCTTAGCCAAAGAAGTAGTGTATCAAGCCACCGTCACCACTGCTGAAAGCTCAGAGACGTACGTCGGCCTCACCGCCACCGAGTTCAAAACGAGATGGCGAAACCACCAAATGTCTTTCAAACATGAAAGTAAAAAGAATGACACTGAACTGAGCAAACATCTATGGCAGCTAAAAGATCAAAAGAAAGACTTCGCAATCTCCTGGAAAATTCTAGCCAAGGCCAAATCTTATAGTAACCTCACCAATCGATGTAATTTATGTAATACCGAGAAATTCTATATCCTATATAAACCGGACATGGCAACGCTTAACAAACGTACTGAACTCGTATCAACTTGCAGACACAAGCGAAAGTTTCTCCTTAAATTCAATCGCATCCTCAATAACCAATCATAAGTTTACAAATGTTTATAACCATTGTTATTCAAATTTGAATTTTGTAACGATCATACTGCTGATGTATATAAACCCTAGCGATGCTACAGTGTATATGGAATTTAACTGATGAGTGGACCAACACTTTGTTGGTCTACGAAACAGACCTGTATTGAAGTCCATATGAAACAACATTGAGTAGATACACATTGTTATTACCGCTCCATTATTGTTGAGCACTATTCTGGATTTATCAGTGTGGAACTCACCTGAAGTTATATATATATAAGGAAATTCAAGATATGCCAGTAAACCTTCAAAGAGGGATAATTAAAGATCTGTTTGTTAAATTATTAAAATAGCGCTAACTTGCGAGTATCGTTACAAGCTTGTTGCATGCAAATTATAAAGAAAATCTAATGACTAGATTTTCTGCAAATGAACAAAACCGATTTTAAACACCTGTTTATATTTGATCATGTTGCCATGGCAACGGTACATACGTCAGTTTAATTATCAAAAAGTTGAAGTTTGTGTTGCTAACTTGCTTGTTGCCATTTTTGGTGACCAAAGGATCAAGGGTTTTAGAGAAAAATGTAAATGAAACAGAGGTATCAAAAACTGTGTTCAGCCACCTTAAAGGGCATTTGTCTGGCTCTCTGCAATTGCAGGGTTTGGGGGGTGTTTTTTCCTGAGGTGGCATGTTCTGACTTAGGATTGTTTTGTTGTGTCCATCGATGATCTGTTTTATGTTTGGTGAACAACTATAACTTAGCTTAAGATTATTTTTGTTAAACAATTTTCTTAATTTATGGCTAGGTGGAAAGCACTTCTAATTCTCGATCAAATTTAGAAATTCTCTTCCTATGTTGGTTTGGACATTCTTACTAAATGGTGGGTTGAACCATATTATGTTTCTTTGC
>JAHPZR010027657.1:12500-15936 GCA_019787425.1 Platygyra sinensis
TAATGAACTCGTATCAACTTGCAGGCACAAGCGAAAGTTTCTCCTTAAATTCAATCGCATCCTCAATAACCAATCATAAGTTTACAAATGTTTATAACCATTGTTATTCAAATTTGAATTTTGTAACGATCATACTGCTGATGTATATAAACCCTAGCGATGCTACAGTGTATATGGAATTTAACTGATGAGTGGACCAACACTTTGTTGGTCTACGAAACAGACCTGTATTGAAGTCCATGTTATATATATATATATATATATATATATATATATATATATATATATATCAGTTTTTCAACAAACTCGATCGTAGCCTTAAGTCACCCACTTCCATAACCCTGAAATTAAAATGCTCTGGTGTCAAAAAGAAGCACACTTTTGAGCTGCAAAATCGTAAACAGACGTAAATATACCGCCTCTTATGCTAGGCTCGGGGAGAGTAGACCAGACACGAGAGAGCAGCGGAAATCGGGCCTACTCTTATGCCTGATGGTCGAGGATTAAAACTTTGGTGGCTCTTTAGTTTTGGATTTTAAAAAGTGATGACGTCACATGAAAACGATTCATATTCAATTAGACAGTCATTGTTAATCCTTCTTCCCTGGTACTTAGGCCCCGTCCCCTCGTATCCGGATTTCAGTTTTGAATCCGCAACTACAGTATTTATTTCTGGATGCGGTTTCCTTCCACTCGCATCCAGCGAATCCAGATATTTTGAATCTGCTGTCCAGAGTGGAAAATAATAAATCCGCAACGAATCCGTTAAGACGTGTGGACGGAGAAATTTTTGAATCCGGAAAGAAAAAGTTGCGGATTCAAAAATATTCAGATACGTGTGGACGGGGCCTTACACATGTAAAATCAAGATATATCAGTAAGATAAAAATAGGATTGCCTACTTGATAAATAAATTCCATGTTGCCATGTGTCTCTTCAGTATATAATTTACAGAAGACTTACAAAATGAATGCATCCCGGAAGCTAAAAAAAGCAGCAAGATTTCGCAACTGACTAAACTAATGGAAAAGCTTTACAACAAGAAAGTTATTGAATGAAACACAATATCGTTCAGCTACCGAAAATGGATTTTCGCTTGAAATTAAACTTACAGCACTCCAAAAGAGCTTGTTACCATACTTTGCCAAGTTTCCAACCATTATGTTCAGATCTAACTGAAATGTTCATATCATAAAGTTGATTAAAAAATTATATGTCAGTAATATATCAAAGACGAAAGACCGTGACTGAGCAATTTTCCAAACACCGAGAAGAGAGTTGAAATTAGGGGAAAAGAGAAATAAAATCGTAAAAATATATGCTATAGTTAATATCGAAAATCCAAACACGATCACGGTCAGATGAAATACTAAATGATTATTAGAAAAATGAGGTTGAGAAACAATCATTCAATCCGCTCGTGAACTGGATTTCAATTTTTACCTCGCATCCAAAGTGGGCTCATAGAATAATTGCTAATTATCTTTGCCATCGCCATTATTGTTTTTTGAATATAAGTGAAGTGCTTAGTTAAGTGTCACTGACAGAAGAATATGTCCAACTCTGAGGTCTCCCACGTGCGTGGCGTCGGAAAAGACATTAAACGGCTTTTCGTTTGGATATCTTCGTGTGCTTTCTGGAGGACTTGAACACAAAATGCTTCAAGCTCTGCAGACATGGGAGTTTCAAGCACGTGTAATATTTCTGAGAGAATTCCAAAGATTTTGTTGGGACCTTTAGCCTGAATCCCTTGAAGTTGTTCCTTACTTTCCTCTAGGCTGGAAACAGTCTCCTTGAAAGCGCTGGGTCCAGCTGGAAATTCAATCGGGATATCGACGTGATCATTCTGTGTACATTTAATTTTCACGTCTTCTTTCTTCTCTGAAGGAACGACATAGGAATCAATTGAAATAAACTGTTCTAAGTCGAAGTTGGGAATAGTCGGTTTCTCATTGTCTTGTATAGGATCGTAACTGGTTATTTGGGGAACCTGCTGGCTTCCCACCTTGTCCACCTACTGGGTAAACCTGAAAGTTGGGTTAACATTTGGCTTGATGGTTAATCACTCACTGATAGTTTAAACTGACGCGTTCAAACTCCTGACATCCCTTTGAACTGCAGATAATCGTTCGTCGTGGTTTTTGGCCAGAATGGTCCACTTCAGGCTGGTTCGCATCTTTGCTCTGGTTTCCTGGTCTTGCGTGTGTCTATCCCCGTTCTGGCGAGCATTGCTTTGTCTGAAAGCCTTCCAGTTTATACGACTGTAGCACAAACAACGGTCGTACGCGCAATTCATCCCATGCTCTGCCAATCAAGCGTTTTTTTGACTTCGCCTATTGATACTCATGAGGCTCGATCCCCGCGTAAGGTAAACACCTTACAAAGAAAAGAAAGTATGATTAAGCGAATTAAGTTAAAATGGTTTTAACACAAGAACGAGTTTATCAACGGGGAAAACAAACGTCACTGCTGTTATGGGCGTCATTTTCAAATCCTTGAAGAGACCGGCACACGCGGAATCTTCTGTGGAGCCAGTCATGAAAAAAGGGCTCATTTATTATATATACTTTTCTGGCCAGATTGTACTCGGCAAGTTTTGGGCGTTTCTTTTCCTCTGAAGATAAAAAAATTGCTTTGTAATGAACGACTTTCATTCACCACAATAACACGTAACATGGCTTTGAAATTCCAGTTGCAAATCAGCTAACTAAAGTCGCACCTTCCTCCGTCTGCAGCTTTTAATAATAAATGGATCATACTCGAATATGGCAAATCTATCTATCTGTAGAGCAGATCTGTGTAGCCTCACAGAAGAAAGGAATTAGCAGTTCCATGCCCCCACACAAACCAATATGTACTCCGGAACCTTTAGAGTCACGTAATTCCAAATAACCAACACATAGTCCCCTATTATAAGGTTTTTGTTACCTAGTAACTCCTTGAATAGTTTTCAAATAGCCTGAATGTAACCATCTACTATAGCAATCATCAAATTTTTATATATTTAACTGCCGGCATTTCCAACTTTTCAACTAGCTTTCCTACATAAAACTCCTGCTGTCGAATTGACATTCAAGCATACTTGGAAAAGAGCTTGAGATTGCTATCTTAAGTCTTTCTTACTTTGCTTGGCAGAGTTTTGAATGGGGGCGCGACCGATTTTAAAAAATTTTAACTCTTGAGGGGGTGGTGGGGTGGATTTTTGAAAAAAACAAATTCCCCCCTGCTAGCGGTTTGTTTGGAAGGAAAAAAATTTGCATGCAGCACAAATGAAATAGAAAAAAAAAATTATTGCACACTGCTGCAAGCAAAAAAAAAATGTTGCAAAGCTATTTCATCATTCCTGGGGGACTTTACAAAATCCCAACAAAACTGCAACCATTCTGGATAATCTGCAAGCCAGCGAGCCACTCTGGTTTAGCCTATTAAATAACAC
>JAHPZR010027660.1:0-5000 GCA_019787425.1 Platygyra sinensis
AGAAAAGTATGTGGTGTCAAATGCTTGGATTGAGAAGTTGTCTAATGGGCCTCCTATTAACCAGAACGATCGTGAAGCTTTACTGGACTTGGCTGACGATTTGGAAAGCTGTGAAATCACCCTTACGGTTGCGGGTAGGCTCAATCAGATTAACAATGAGGATAAGATGATGAAGATTCTCCGCAGACTTCCCCTCTATCTCCGTTCTCGCTGGCAGAAAAGGGTGCAAGAAATCAGAGCAGATGGTAGAGACCCCAACCTTGAAGATCTTAAGAAAATGATCAGAGGCGCGGCTAAAGAGAAGAATGATCCAGTGTTTGGCTCAATTTTAGATCCTGTTAAAGATGTGCGAAACAAGGAGAAATCAAGAAACAAACCACCGGTTCCCAAGAAGACCGACAGCTTTGCAGGTTTAACCACGTTTCATGACAGTTCTGTACCAGTTGGTGGGCGTGTACCTCATCCTAGCGGTCCAAGCGAAAGTACCTCCTCACGATTAAATGCGCGATTCAAATGCTTCCTTTGCAGTGGTGGTCACAAGCTTGAAAAATGTGAACGGTTTTCAGCCAAATCAAGTGAGGAAAAGTTGAAATTCGTGCGAGATAGAAAGCTGTGTGAAAACTGTCTGTCCTATACCCATTTTGCTTCTGGTTGCAAGAGTCCACGTGCGTGTAGTGTCGATCAGTGCTCTATTTCCCGAAAACACCTGAGCTCTCTTCATGATGCCTTACTGGCTAGCTTTCGCAGAAGACAAGATGAAAATCGCGAACAAGGTCCTAGTGTTGAGTCAAGCTCGAATCTGACGCAGCCCCAAAGTGATCACGTGGTTATGAAGAGTAGTGTTTCTATCGCTGGTGGTAGCCATGAGTACAAGGCCCTGCCAATCGTACCTGTTAAAGTTAAAGGAAGGGGCAGCAGCGAGATTATTACAACATATGCCTTGCTCGATAACGGCTCAACATCGACCTGGTGCAGTGAGAGCTTGGCCAAGAAGCTAGGAGTAGTTGGGCCTCGCATTCAAGTGTCGTTGTCAACTATCGAGAAAGATTGCAATCCGACATCATGCCACAGAGTTTCTCTTGAGATAATGGACATGCATGAAATTAACATGATTGAGTTACCCGAAGTTCTGACAAAGGAGAAATTGAACATTTCTACGGACGGTGTTGCTTGTCAGGATGATGCAAATAGTTGGTCCCATCTCGCGGGCATTCAAGTCCCAGAGAGAATTAACGCTGAAGTGGAGTTGCTGATTGGTCAGGATGTTCCCGAGGCTCTCGAGCCCTCCGAAATCAGGACCCGTCGTGGCAATGGGCCGTACGCTACCAAAACCAAGTTTGGTTGGACTTTGAATGGTCCGCTGGGCAGACATGGGCGTTCTGATGTGCGTGATGTAAACTTTGTTCGTGCAGACGAAGTTTTAAGTCAGCAATTTCATCACTTCATGAATTTTGAGTTCAGCGAATCAGTCTCTGAAGCAGTAAGCACAATGTCTCGTCAAGACAAGCAAGCTTTGAACATTTATGAAGAGTCTGCTCGCCTGGTTGATGGTCACTATCAGATTGCCATTCCTTGGAAGTGTCATCCTCCTGATTTGCCAAACAACAAGCCCCTTGCAGAGCATCGCCTTAACGTCCTACGAAAGAAACTCTTAAAGGACCCTGAGCTGTATTCCAGATATTCCGCCTTTATGACAGATCTCCTCGATAAAGGCTACGCTAAGAAAGTACCGGAGAACCTTCGTGATCGAAACGACGGGAAAGTTTGGTACCTTCCGCATCATTCTGTAGTGCATCCGCAGAAACCCGACAAAGTTCGTGTGGTTTTCGATTGTGCAGCTACATACCGTGGAACGTCTTTGAATGCACAAGTTTTGCAAGGTCCTGACCTAACTAATAAGGTGGTGGGTGTGTTGTTGAGATTTCGCGAAGAACCTGTTGCGCTGATGGCCGATGTTGAAGCTATGTATCATCAATTAAAAGTCCACCCTGATGACGTTGACGCCCTGCGTTTTTTGTGGTATCCTGATTGCGACTTGACTAGAGAGCCAGAGGAGTACCATATGGCCGTGCACTTGTTTGGTGGGGTGTGGTCAGCTAGTTGCGCTAACTATGGGTTGCAGAGAACTGCGAAAGACAACAGCGATGATTTTGACCCTGAGGTAGCTAGATCAGTGGAGAAGAACTTTTACGTGGATGACTACTTGAAGTCTGTTGAGTCCCACGAAAAGGCAATAACTTTGGTTGATCAGCTGCGAAACTTATTAGCACGAGGAGGTTTCAACCTGACGAAATGGGTCTCTAACTCTAGAGCTGTCCTTAAGACGATCCCACGACAACTTCGCGCGAGTGGGGTGCAGGACCTGGACCTGGGCAGTGAAATTCTTCCAGTCGAAAGAGCTCTTGGAGTACGTTGGAACGTCGAGACTGATGAGTTCGTTTTCAAGATGCAACTCAAAAGGAAGCCTCCTACACGTAGAGGTTTGCTGAGCGTGGTGTCCTCAGTTTATGATCCACTGGGATTTATATCTCCCTTCCTATTATCCGCCAAGATAATCCTTCAAGATCTCTGCCGGAGAAAGCTGAAGTGGGACGATGTTATTCCTAAAGACTGTCTACATCAAACTCAGTGGTGGCTCGAGTCGTTGCCAGCTATGGAACAATTTTCAGTCCAGCGATGCTACAAGCCTAAAGAGTTTGGTACGATTGCAGACGTGCAAATCCACCACTTTTCTGATGCATCTGAGGTTGGCTATGGTGCCGTGTCTTATTTAAGGTTCATCGACGCTGACAGTAAAGTTCACTGTTCGTTCGTCATGTCCAAGACCCGCTTAGCACCCCTTAAGTCACTGTCAGTGCCCCGTCTGGAGTTAACTGCCGCAACCCTTGCCATCAAGCTAGACAAGATGCTTAGAAAAGAACTGGAAGTTCCAATCACCCGTTCTGTGTTTTGGACAGATAGTACATCTGTGCTCCACTACATCGAAAACGAGGACAAACGTTTCCACACGTTCGTCTCTAACAGACTTACCATGATCCACGATGGTTCCACGCCTGACCAGTGGAGATATGTAGATAGCAAACGAAATCCTTCCGATGCTGCTTCTAGAGGGTTGTCTGCGAAGGCTTTGTTAGAAAATGATTCATGGAGACGTGGTCCGGATTTCCTATGGCAAGATGAATCTTCGTGGCCTGCGCCCCCTGCGTATCAACAAAACATCTCTGTTGAAGATCTAGAGTTCAAGAGAGAAGTGCGTGTTCACGCTGGTGAGCTCGATAAGTCTATGGAGACTGTTGAGAAACTATTGTGCTATTACTCATCTTGGGTCAAGCTTAGAAAGTCAGTGGCATACATATTGCGTTTCAAGTCATGGTTGCTGAACAAGGTGCGTTGCAAGTTAGGCCAAACCAAGAGTCAGTGCTCGCCAATGAAGGGAAGAGTTACTGTCGAATGAGATGTTAATCGCCGAGCAAGAAGTGTTGAGGTTTGTTCAGAAAAGGGCCTTTCCTAAAGAGGTGAAGCAGCTTACAGAAGCCAGCCTGAGCGATAGCGCCATGACGAAGTCAGTTAACAAATCGAGTTCTATTCGCAATCTGGATCCGTTTATGGGAGACGGTTTGCTACGCGTTGGAGGTCGTTTGAGACACGCCAGTATTGAAGCTGAAGCAAGAAATCCTATCATCCTACCGAAAAAGGCCCATGTTGTTGATCTGCTCGTAAGACACTAGGGAGTTTTAGCAATGACACTTTTTAAAAGGCTACAGTGACCGGAAGTAAATTTTCTCGACTCAACATGTCAATGCGCATGCCTGTAAGTTACTCGCTCTCTACTCTCCGCCGCCGTTTGTTGTTTACGACGGGAAAATCGCTGATTGACGTTGTAGCGAGTACATGACATTCAGGTGAGGGATTTTCTCCTTATTCTTTAGATAACGTCGCTGGTTTTAATTTCGTAGTGTAAAGCAATATTCTTCAAGTTTTGTTCCGAGGGAAAAGTTAAAATTGAATTGGCAAACTTTTTTATTTTTGGTCGTTTTTTCGTAGGCATGTCGTCTGATAGCAGCGCAGAAAACAAGCGATCCCGGTACGTCAGAATTATTCCCTACTACTGATAGATCCGTTCCCTCAAACGAGGCACCATATTGAAATCTTTTTAGAAGTTACATTTACTTTCCCGCTGGCTAAGTTTTTGAGGTGATTAGAATTTGGTGCCATCGATATTTCACTTGGCAGTCAAAGGAAAAACAAAGACCAAAGTACCTTATCCTTACCGTAGCATGTTAACTTGCTTATAATTAATTTATGTGGACTGTTCACTGAAACTACAGGCAGTTCAGCTTTATTCCAGCTTTGGTTTTCCTTTTTGCCTTCATAATCACGAGTCACAATGTAGCTTCAGCTACAAATATTTCCTAACGACAAAAGAAAATGTGCATGACAGGTGCCCTCGCTTGGAGGTGGCTCGGTTTGCAGGGTAACCCCCCAACCAAGGACATCTTTTCTCTGTATAAACTTGCCCTTAATTTGTGTCTATTTTAGGCCTATGGAGTGGACTGAAAAGCATGACAGTTATCTGTGTAGAGAGATTATAGTGGTAGAGCCATTTCAGTTTAAGAAAGGTACAGTGGACAGAGGAAAGCTTTGGACGAAAATAGCAGAGTCCTTAAATAGCTGCAAGGAGATAAAGTTTAGAGTAGGAATGAGAAGTGTAAGGGAAAGGTTCACTGATATCCAGAAAGAGTATCTAAAAAAGAACAAAGCAGATGAGAGCAGCAGTGGTACATCAAATGACATCACTGAGCTAGACCAACTATTAGAAGAAATATCAGAGAAGGAGAAAGTAGCTGAGGAGAATAGAGATAGTGATAAGGACAGAAAGAAAGTAGATGCAGATAGAGCAAAAGCTGAGGAAGCAAGAAGAGTTGCCATGGAGCGCATAGGACAGACAAAGAAGAGGCAGAAAGATGAAGGAGAGGATCAGGAGGAGAGGAAGCGGCCAC
>JAHPZR010027660.1:12500-18766 GCA_019787425.1 Platygyra sinensis
ACAAATTCTTCTTCTGAAATCATGGCATCGTCGAAGGCAAGTAACAAATGCTCTCGGGCATATCTGAGTGACATTTTTGTTTTGACGAAGGTACAGCTAGCTACAACTCCCGCTGCTGTGTTGTTGCTAAACGACTTGAATTTCGCGGCTGCAGCGTAGACTCTCCCCAACCTCCCCACGACAACCTTTAACTTTCCGTGACCGTAGCCTTCCATAAAACTGTCGATGCTAAAACTCCCTAGTACCACGCAAGGGTGGGACATTCCGGAAGAGAACACGTTCTAAGCTTAATTCGTGAGAAGTACTGGATAATCAAGGGAAGAATGGCCGTGCGCAGAGTGTTGAGCAGTTGCTTTGATTGCAAATGGAGACTGCAATCACCAGATTCGCAGAAGATGTCAGATTTACCCTACGAAAGAGTTACACCAGGAGAACCCCCGTTTACTTTTGTCGGTGTGGATTATTTTGGGCCTTTCTATGTTAAGCGTGGTCGCTGCATGGAGAAAAGACACGGAGTTCTTTTCACCTGCTTAGCTGTGAGAGCTGTTCACATAGAAGTCGCTCATAGTTTGGATACCAGTTCGTTTATTAACGCCCTTAGAAGGTTTATCACAAGGCGCGGATCGCCGCGCGTGATCAGATCAGACAATGGTACTAACCTTACGAGTGGAGAGAAGAAGTTGCGAGAAGCTATTGGTGGATGGAACAAATCAAAGATAGGTGAATTCCTGCTTCAGAAAGAAGTGCGTTGGGTGTTTAATCCGCCAGCGGCATCTCACATGGGTGAGATCTGGGAACGAATGATCACGTCGATCCGCAAAGTCTTCAACGCCCTTTTGAAAAATCAAAGTCCTAATGACGAAGGTCTGTCTACTTTGATGTGTGAAGTGGAGGCAATCCTAAACAGTAGACCGCTGACAAAGGTTTCAGATGATCCGAACGATCTACAAGCCTTGTCCCCGAATCACTTACTTCTTTTGCGCGCTGGACCGGAGTGTCCTCCTGGAATCTTCGCAAAAAATGACCAATTTACCCAGAAGCGTTGGAGGCAGGTCCAGTACCTCTCGGATATGTTCTGGAAGTGGTGGACTAAAGAGTATTTGCCCTCGTTGCAGAAACGTATGAAGTGGTCCAAGTTTCGACGAAATATTGACGCTGGAGACCTGGTTCTAGTCGTGGATGACTCGACACCGAGATGTTCGTGGCCACTGGGGAGAGTATTGAAGATCTACCCGAACAAGGATGACGGACTTGTGCGGGTAGCGCAAATTAAAACTAAGTCAGGAACTTTTCTTAGGCCCATAACCAAGCTGTGCATATTAGAATGTGCGCAGAAGTGAAACTTTCGTGCCTGTAGTTCGTGCCTGTAGTTCGTCATATCAAGAATTTCTAGAGTCTGAGCATATTGACACTTTAAGGACAGCTCATCATACTTGTTCCGTAGTTTTATGTTTTTGTACGTTAAACAGTTTCCTTTTTTGGTCCCTGTTTGGGGGCGGATATGTAGCGAATATTTAATTAGTGTTTTTCATGTGAGTGCGTCAGTCTACATTTTTATTCCCACGTGCGTTTTTTCCTCTCGGTTACGTAATATTATGTTAATTTTGGCTAGCTTTTTAACGTGTGGCGTTTTTAAGTTTTATTGGTCGAGTTTTGTGTATCCAGCTCTGCAGTTTAGAGGTCGTACCGTTTGTTAACCAAACCTGTCAGTGATTCGTGAGGAAATATGTTCCAGATAAGTGCACGATTTGCTGAGAAGAGTTAATTATAGTTCGCGTTACAAAGGTTTAGATTTTTTTTGAAGTTCTATAGTGATCGGCTATACGGCCCCTTAAGTGGTCACAGACACTTATTACATTTTCATTGGCCACTTATAACTGATGTTATTGAAACCCCTGATGAAGAGTTCTATAGTTCTGCAGTTAGCATGAAGAGAATTTGGAAAGCCTTTTTTATGGTTACCCTTCACAAACATAAATGGTAACATGCTATTTTCAAAACAAAATAGAAAATAGAACTAACTTGTTACCTATTGTCATTTATCTGAAAAGAACAGTCTGCCTTCCACACTTTGGACTCAGTGTGACATCAAAAATTCTCTAATAATAAACTGGAAATACACTGTATGACACAAGATATTACAAAGTCATAAATGCTGTAGCCCTCATTTTTGAATGACCTATACAAAAGTGTGATATGTATTTTTTGCAAACATAGGCTCTTTAACCTATAAATAACACTGGAATTTGCATAATGGTCAAGCAGTTGAATGGAAAAACCCTCTGGGGAGGGAGTGTGGATGTATGGCAGAAACTTCTACTTTGTGTAGGAAATACAGTTGACATGAAATACAGTTGACATAAATAATGGGAACAAGCGACAAGAAACTATATGGAACGAAAATATAATGTCTTGCAGACAGTGATTAAACAATTATTATGTACTTAGCATTTGCATCTGGTGCCCCAAAGAAGGAGACACATTTCAATTAAAGATGAACTGTCCAAGTTAAATCAAGATCAGTATGTTGATCTCTTCTTGGAAGATGTTCATTTGACTGAGCAAGATGGAAACATTCCTCTACCTCATTTACATTAGTCTGCTTGTTCTTGATAAGCCTTGAAGATTGAAAGGCAACAAGACCATTCACATTATAACCATAAGTGAAGGCTGTCATGTTACGTGACCCTCCACACATTTGTCGCTGGGAAGAAAAAAAGACTCAACAATATCTTGATTAAGTTTCTTGGGAATTACATACAGGTTTCCATATTCAGCTTTGAACTCATCTGTGTTGATATAAGCGACGAGTCCTTTAAGCCCTTCTATTGACACCTTGAAAACAAGAAATAGAGAGGTACTGTATTGATATGTGCTTACTGATTCAGTGAAAGGGCTAGATGAGCAAAACATATTAAATAAGCTCCCCCCCCCGGCATAAAAAAATAGATGCATCCTTGAGTGTCAAATATTACAATTTTACAGCAGACTTGGAATTGAAATTAAAATTGAAGTACACCTATCAAGCAGCAGCATGTTCTAATCCTATATTTTTTAAGTTCTCTGCAAGGTGTTGCTAGTCAATGCAAGCCTAACAATAAATACAGTCATCGTCATTTGTTAACGTACATGTATGCTCTAGGGCTTATTCTTTCATTATTTTATTTATGTTTCACATAGTGGAAGAAAATGTGATCACGTATTTTATATATTGATCAGCCACAGGTTGGTTACCCTGGAAGCATTTGGTTTCTCCTACGCCAAATGAAAGATAAATCACTGCAAGAAACCATTCTCTCTTGTTTGGGGTAGGAGAAACCAACTGCTCGCAGGGTACAGGTTAGTATAATTTGTCTGTGTTACTTAACTGTACAAAGGCAGAGAAAACAATATGGGGTTTGGGGAGGATGGGCCCTAGCAATAGTTATAGGTTACAACATATAACAGCTTTTCCTCAGGGCAGGATATTATACAAGGAACAGGAATCATTGCTTTGTCCTCATTTGGTACAAGATATGAAAGTATTTGCATGGAATAGTAAGGCTTTTCTGCATACATGTACAGCTGTAGTTGTACCTGAGAGGGCATGGACATGGCATTTACAATAACTTATCAGTTTTGCATCGCTTTGCTGTGATCCATTTTAAGGAGTGTGGATGACAGGGGAGAGTAATAATTTTAGTTTTCTATTACATGACCTCGAGATCAAACATTGTTTGCCATGTTATGAAGTGTTGTGACACATCTGTCCTTCTGTGGAATGTTTGTTGAAACTCTTGTTTCCAGGATTTGAAATAATTAAGTACTTCGTTTAATTTGGTAATACGTTGATCTGTTATTGACTGCAGTGGACTGTTATCATTAAAGACATTCCAAAGCGTTTCACACATTTTTATAAATTCTAGTGTCTTTTCTGTGGTGTTGTTTTCATGCAAAGCCATGTCTCTGCAAACTTTCTCCGACAGTAAATCCTACTAATTCAAAAGTTGAAGGATTGAAAACAAGTCCCTCTTTAATTTTCACTTCATCAAAAAATAGGCCTCCCAGCTGACCCCTTTTTCCAATTTTTGCTTTTTCAAATTTCAGTTTCATTTCATCTAATGTTGAAGTCTGCCACCCAGAGAGAGGGGATGAAAGGTTCTTGTAGTCAGAAAGCAACCGCCCACTGGGAAGATTTAAAAAGCCAGATTCTCGTAAATCGTCATATGCTGCATGTGATTTTGAAAACATCCTTAAGCACCACTTGATAACCAGAGGATGCCACCTCATTTGCCATTTTGGGACAGTCAATGCTTTGGCTTGGTTGTTTAATAACACAGGGAAGAATTGGTCTCTGAAGGAGCCAGTATGTTCCCTCAACTGTTCCTCACGAATTTTTTTTTCTTGCTGAATGTTTTATCACGTGCCCCAAAGACAGCTGTATTTCCCTTCTATTGGTGCAATTGACTCATCTGTTCCTTTGATATGCCCCTTTACATGTTGGTATAGCTCATCTTCTGTCCAATTCTGCTGTTCTGAACAGCCTTTCCACTTACATGATTTTGTATTTTCCTTTTGTTTTCTTAAACCATCATTTAGTCTCTTAAACATGACTCTGAAGTTACTGTCAGTGTCTCTCCCTACCTCTACCATTTTTTCTCTGCATTTTTCAAGTTTTTTCACTTTTTTCTGAAGGTTTCTCATTTCAGTAGTGCTCTCTCTCAGCAGGTGCATCAAGTCGTCTTTATCAAGATAGTCAAAACGAGTGAATTTAGAGTTCTCACCTTTGTTTTTTTCTCCTATCTGATTCTGAGAATAAATTCTCGACTTCAGTGTTCTTAGATAATGCTGAGTATGGCCATAAGCTGCACATATTTCATTGACAGGTTGTAAAGCTGCATCGTAAGGGTTGAAAATAAGACAGTTTGTTGACCGAATGCTTTTTTGGTGGTGCTGGGATGGATTAACTTCAACAAAGGCAGCTGGCTCTCCATTTCGCATGTAGTAGACAGGTTCACTGTTATTGTGGGGCACTACTGTATGAAATTGCTCAAATGAACAACCAGGACATATTTTTAGCGACTGGATGGTGATTAGCAGCTTATTCAGATCTTGTATAGAAATTATTTGGGGTGATACATCAGCCCAGTCTAAGCATATTTTTTGCTCTTTACCCTCGTGATGAATTTTCCAAAATCCTTTGTTATTAATTGTGACTTCGATTTGGGGATATCCAATACATTTTCCCCCATAGTAAAACAAATGAGCCGTGTTTTTCTCGGAATTAACACATTTCTTCCAGTTGGGAAATTCATCTATGTTTAAGGTCTCGATACTGAATTTTGTCTCAAAGACAGCTTTCTCTTCCTCGGCATTTTCGCCCATCTCCTTTGAACATTCCTGCATTAACTTGTCACGTAACTCATTCTGAGTAATTCCTGACGTCTCCATGTTGCTGTCATGCGATGAAATCAGCGCTTGAAGTGCTAATGAGTGATTTTTCACAGTCCTTTCGATTTTTTCTCGATAACAATACCACCTCAAGACCCCATTGACCTTTCCTAAGTCTCTTGTTAAGTTGTTATTCGTGCGATAAAGATAATTTGCAATTCCAACACTACCGAAGTCGACGTGGAAAACATTCTTGATAGCGGAAGAAATGCCAAGGTATTTTTCGTGGTACCTTGCTCTGAAGCTGTTGAGTGGAAAAGCCTTGGCTAATAAGCAGTATAGCAGTAATTCGCTCTCACTTATGTCAACTCCTGTTCTAAAATCCAGACATTTAGAGGAAACGTTTGCTCGATTTGAGGTGTGAGCACCACAAGGCAATTCGGCTTGAAAATGTTGCCTTTTTTCCACATCAGTAGAGGCTTCCAAGGTTGCTTGTCCGGTGGAAACTGTGGTCATAAAACAACAAGGATCAGAGCATTGCTCTAGTGTGGTTATTCTTTCATTTTTGACAGTGTTTAAGCATGTACCTCTTTTTGACGAAGTGAATATTGCTGCTCGTTTAGAAGAGGGTTTAGTTGGAGTTGATAAGCATCGCTTTTTGATGGCTTCCTCCATAATTGCTTTTATGCGGTGCAAACTGACGACTGGATTTTCTCTCCGTTCTGTCAGTTCTTTTATCTGATAGCTGTAACTATTTCGATACTATTGCAATAAAATTAACTTGCACCGAAGAAAGTAATAGTGAGCAATTCAGAATGTGGATTAGCTTTCCTTCAAGATGACGTGTATTTTAATTATTCGTGACTTTCCTGCAAGCTGGACGCAGTAATAAACAA
>JAHPZR010027661.1:7500-12042 GCA_019787425.1 Platygyra sinensis
TTTTTTGACCAACTGGGTCCTGTTCTGATTTGGAGTATTCTAAATCGTGAAATTTGCTCCAACGAGGATATAGGTTCTGACAATAGAGATCTGCCCTGCCCTCCTATTATCTAAAAAGTGAAAGCTTAGAGCCGACTGGCTTATAGGAGCCTGAGGTTATCCCCGTTTCTGTAGCATGAAGCGGCTAGAAGTATTTCTACTCCCCCTGGACGGGATGCTAGTCCTTCACAGATCACTCCCCTGCAATTTGTCGGGCTTCCCCAACAATTTTCTTTAAAATCCAAACATCTACTAATCGTGTACGTGAATCAATTTTTTGTAACCGAATCTCCATAGAGGAAAATCTACAGGATTCCAATTATATGTAAAAAAAATCGTATCATAAGTACCTCGGTCCCAGAGGTTTTTCTTGATTTTTCTCTGCATGAGACGACAGAACCAGAGCCACGAAGAGGCAAGAAAAACCTCTGGGACCAGGGTAACTCATAAGCCACACATGTCCGCACCACGGACCTATTTTTTAATGTGGAGTAAACAGATATTCATGAGAAACTTGCGAATTGCTCCTTTGTTTTTTGTTGCATAAAATATGTGGACCACCTCCAGTGGTGATCCCGAATATTCTGTTCAGAAGAAACCAAAACGGACCTCTCCATTTGAATTCCAAACACAATTTCCGGAATTTTCGGCATAATGGAAAGCACCCTCTAGATTAAGCGCCGAGTCATTGTTGAGTCCTAAAAACACGAACGCTCCGCGTTGTTACTGACCAGAGCCCACGTTCTTGGTGCTGACCTAGGGAAGAGATTGAATTAGTAAATAGGGAGCTTAACCTGACGCACGCGCTTTTTAGACGGGGACGGCAACCAAAAGAGAACATTTTGCGTGCTAGGAAAGTAATGTCTCCTAGATTTTTATACTACTCCTTTCTAATGGAGAAAAGATACTTAGCAATGTGAATGTGGTTGTGTGTGGGCCTGGGGGGGGGGGTTGGGTTACTCCCAGAAAAATTGGGTAGGGGTGTGCAGCCCGCTTCCCAAAACCCTTACACTATTTATGACCAAAATCTGCGATATTCTCTACCCTATTTATGACCCGACCAAAAAATCGAAACCTACATGATCTCAACCTTACATCAAAAGCCTGTTTCAGACCTGTGTTATAATTAGATCCCTTCAGACCAATGTTAAATTACCATAACCATAATTTGTGAAGGACTTTTGTTGATTTTCTTTTCAATAATCAGATGAAAAAGTGGCTTCTAGGCTTAAGAACATACCCATATCAGGGTTGGAGTACAAAAACCATACCCTGTGTATGACCAAAATGGCTAAAGTCTGCTAAAATCAATACCCTATTAATGACCAAAACGGCTGAAAAACCATACCCTTTGGGGCCACACATACCTATATAGCCCATATAAGGGAGTACCATCTGGAAAAAAATGAAGAGAAGAAACCGAGGGAATTTTCCTTCAAAGGTGAGTTGTATATTACAGCTGGTAAAACACCGAGCTCTTACTGGGGGAACGTTTTTTCAAAGAAAAGGAACCAAGTTAGCTGTGCCACTAAAATACTATTCTTAGATGATGATATTGGTCCAAGGTGAGTGATCAATAATTGATGATGCCGTTATAGAAGTTTAGTGTAACTGACAATGTTTATATCAACAATTCATTTAATATTAACCAACTGAGCATTTAGTGCCCTGAAAACACTTATGTTTACTATCGCTTAATGCTTATCATTTCAGGGAAAAAGTGGCATCTGCCGCGTCAATGGGTGTGCACAGATGGGCAAAAATCTTAAACGTCTAGACAACCACCTGTCCAGAAAGCATAAAGGGATGACAAGGGCCATGAACGACCGCCAGCCCCTAAACCTGCAAGAGAAAACGCACATTACTTATCTGCTACCCCATTGTGGCAAAGACACATTGCACTTGTCTCACCATTTGAGAAACAAGCATTCTAATGTGAGTGTTAATGAATATAAAACAATGGTGGGAAAGTGCAGAAATCTAGCAACAGTGTAATCATAACTGTGACGCCAAGGGAAGAAAGGGATGAAACAAAATTTTAAAGCGGATGCGAAGAATGAGCGAAAGCCAGAGAGAAATAAGAAAGAAGAGAGAATTGAAGCAGAAGATTCAGAAGTTCTCGCATCTGATTCAGATCAAGAAGGAAGCTCTGCTGGTTACAAAGAAAGAGGTGACAGAGAAAGGAAAGAGAAGATTGCAGAATCAGACACAAGTGATGACTAATTTAAGTACATCAACAATGTTCGCAACTTCAAAATAGGAGAAGCACAAACAGTTGTCCGTTGTTTCTCCTTGAAATAAACACCTTGTTATCTTACTGTTTCGCAGCACTAAGTACTTCACCGGAAATTAATTGTTGTTTTAATTAAAGTTAAGCTGTTATCAATTTTTTGGAACAGTTTCCTGTTTGCACAGTTAATCTGATACCAAACCCTTGACCTATCGCGTGTGGGACATGCTTTCGATCGACCTAAAACTTGTATGTACAAACCAATGTTCTTTTATACAATAACAAAATCAATGCGCGCGCTCTGATTGGTCAATCAGCTATGGTTTATTGTGCCGGTAACCCTTGGAAAGTCGTCGCGTCCTTCTGAATTATTATATAAAAGTAATAGACCACAAGTTTCTATGGTTATAGGCTGATAAACCACTTGGGATGTTGGTAGAACACTCGAAGAATTCGTAAATCACTTGCCTGTGGCTCGTGATTTACAATTCTTCTCGTGTTCTACCAACATCCCGCATGGTTTATCAGGCTATAACCATATAAACTTGTGGTCTATTGCTTAAATAGACTGACGAGCAGTGTCTTTCTTGTCCTAGTCCGCTAGAAATGTTACTGAGTCCTTTTCCTGGCGCGCTAGAAATACTGGAACATGCGATTGATCCCCATTCCCTTATCGTTTTCTTTCCCTAGTTTGCATAATATATTTTGAGTTCTGCACGCAGAGTGATTTCAGGAACAAAAACCGACTACTTGTAGTCTAATGTTCTTATTATGAGTCAGCGCAAATTTATGCGGTACTGGATAAAGTGAAAACCAAAACATTGCAACCCGTACCGAAGATTCAACTAGTGTAAGAGCGTAAACGCTCTTGCACATTCTGCACTTATAACGCAAGATGGGTCTGTGTCTGTTGGCTTGTGCCAGGAGAACTAACTCGTGATACGAACACCTGAAAAAAATCACTCGAACCCAAGCTTACAACCAAGACAACTAGTTCGCCGCAGACACTAGACCACGTGACAGGCACTTGACTCTCGTAGACAAATAAATAAGAAATAAATAAATCAGATGATAATATAATGTGGCTTTACACTTCGTGTAAGCCACACAAAATTGTGTCCCGACCCCGATTTTCATATATTTAATTATCCTCGGTAAACGGGGTGGAATTCACAAGTTTCTTGTGAATATCTACATACTCCACACTAAAACATTGTGTCCGGACCCCAATTTTCATATACATATTTCATTACCCTCTAAAAACAGGGTGGAATTCACGAGTTTCTTGTGAATATATATATACCCTGTACTTAAACATTGTTTCCTGATGGTCCTCCCTTATATGGGCCTATACTAGGTATGTGTGGCCCCAAAGGGTATGGTTTTTCAGCCGTTTTTGGTCATTAATAGGGTATTGATTTTAGCAGACTTTAGCCATTTTGGTCCATACACGGTATGGTTTTTGTACTCCAACCCTGATAGGGGTATGTTCTTAAGCCTAGAAGCCCTTTTTCATCTGATTATTGAAAGAAAATCAACAAAAGTCCTTCCACAATTATGGTTATGGTATTTTAACATTGGTCTGAAGGGATCTAATTATAAACACAGGTCTGAACAGGCTTTTGATGTAAGGTTGAGATCATGTAGGTTTTCGATTTTTTGGTCGGTCATAAATAGGGTAGAGAATATTCGCAGATTTTGGTCATAAATAGTGTAAGGTTTTTGGAAGCGGGCTGTCACACCCCTACCCAATTTTTTTCTGTGGAGTAACCCAACCCCCCCCCCCAGGCCCCACACACACCACATTCACATTGCTAAGTATCTTTTCTCCATTAGAAAGGAGTAGTATAAAAATCTAGGAGACATTACTTTCCTAGCACGCAAAATGTTCTCTTTTGGTTGCCGTCCCCGTCTAAAAAGCGCGTGCGTCAGGTTAAGCTCCCTATTTACTAATTCAATCTCTTCCCTAGGTCAGCACCAAGAACGTGGGCTCTGGTCAGTAACAACGCGGAGCGGTTCGTGTTTTTAGGACTCAACAATGACTCGGCGCTTAATCTAGAGGGTGCTTTCCATTATGCCGAAAATTCCGGAAATTGTGTTGGATTCAAATGGAGAGGTCCGTTTTGGTTTCTTCTGACAGAATATTCGGGATCACCACTGGAGGTGGTCCACATATTTTATGCAACAAAAACAAAGGAGCAATTTCGCAAGTTTCTCATGAATATCTGTTTACTCCCATTAAAAAATAGGTCCGTGGTGCGGACATGTGTGGC
>JAHPZR010027664.1:0-12293 GCA_019787425.1 Platygyra sinensis
AACCGGCTTTCAAAGTCCTTGAACAACCCGGTCCAACATAAATAATATTTTACATTAGTCATTCTCGCCGCTTGTACTTATTTCTTTAGAGCGTGTGACTAGTATAAGTAACTCAAGCTGGTTTATTTGTCCTCTGCACTTGCTTCCTCTGGGCACACATTTGTGACAAAAACAGACAACCGAACTAACGGGAGTCTGAAGTCTCTCCCAGTCCCCAGCGCAAACTTATATTTTCCCGCACATTTACTTTTCAAGTTTGTGGATTTCAGTTTCACTCGTTCCTCACAACTTGGAAAACGCCTCTGACAGCATGATTCTCAGGTGTTTCTGATGACGTCACCACGTTTCAACTTCTGTTTTCATTCATTTTGGAAGAGAGCCCGTACATGCTTTATTTATTCTAGATTTTAATTAGCTACCACTAAGAAAAAACAAATAGCATGAAAGAAAAAAAGAAAGATACGTCTAGAAAAGGAAGTTAAGAGGTTATCCTTAAGTGAAAAATTCCTTAGAAAGAACAATAAAATCAAAATTAAAATTAAGATTCTTAATAATTACTATTGAACAGTTGCGCGTAATTTTAGTATATATTTCATTCGCTGAAAGTTATCAGCCTCTATTACATCTCCTAGCTAGTAATTCATTCCATAAACAATCATAATCCAGTCATGATAAAGCTAACCCAACCTCATTTGCTGCAAGAACTCAATGAAACCACTTTACAATCTGACTAGTGATGGACTTCTCTCATAAGTCGATACAGTTTCTGCTCCCATACATGCGTGTCTGTTCAAGGAAGGCTTAACTGCATAGACTAGACACCAACCTCGTTCCCAGGGCCTTTTCCCGCCCCGCCCCCAAGCCGGGGAAAAGGCCCTGGGAACGAGGTTGACTAGACACACCATACCCTATTTATTTAATTTTTCGCCCCACAAGTGCGGCGCTTATTCGAAGGCGGCGCTTATTAAGAAACTGTACCAGACAAATTTACTTTTTCTGTATTTTTATTCAACGGTGCACTTTCTATCTGTTGATTTTCCTATGGACTGATACTAAACTGAATGATAGTAAATCTAGAATAACGAGAGAAATTCACGCGGTGAAAAATACCCGAGAGTTTCATGATAACGAGAGCGAAAATATCAGCGGTGAGAGCCAACTCCTTTGTCGTTGTGGAACAATTTACAACGTTCAGTTAATTTCGATGTCACTGTCTCCTTCTTTATCAGAATCTACGAGCTCCAGCGTGGGAGGGTAAGCCTCTTCCACATCTGAATCTGTGCACGCGAAAGGATTTGCATCTAGTTCCCTCAAGATATCCAATTGGGTTTGAAGCATAGCTCTCCCCGTGCTGCATGGCTGCCCTTCTTTGAGCCATCCACAAGGAGGTTCAAGGCACAGCTTTAAAGAAACGTTTCAAGATAACTTCTGTTGGAAGCTCAGCCCAAGCGTCCAAAATCCATTGTAACATAGTTCGTCTTGGCGGGGCTCTCAGATTTCCAGCAGCAGTTTCTTCATTAATTCCAACTGTTAGCAGCCATTCATCGTACTTCTCTGCGCATGCTTATCAAGTCAGTCTCAAAAGCGAGTGTTTCCAGGAGAAACAAGGAACGGGAGGGAAAAACCCCAAGGGCCGGGCATATAACTCCTTCGTTCCTGACTGATGACGAGGAAGAATTCCAATCAAACATCGACGTAGGTAAGTCTCGTTTAATTTTAGAATTCTACCTCGACATCAGTCCGAGTCACTACGGAGTTACATGAGATTTGAAAGCCCTGGAAACACGAACAAGTGCAGTAGCTGTGGATCGCGTAACGGAATAGCAGCTTTAATAGGTCATAACAAGAATAATAGCAATGAACAATCCATTGCGTTACATATAAAAATATAAACTAAGAGTTTTGAGTAGCCCGGAAGTGTTCTTAAATGCTAGCACCAAAATTGGTCTCAATCGGCTTATTATAATAGGCAGCAAATGTTTGTGCATTAGACCAGCCTCAGGCCTTAAGTATTTCCTGGAGAGTAAGATTGGTGTGAGGAAGGGAGGGAAGGAAGGAAGTCGCAGTGGGTCTAGCACTATTCCCAGAGAATTTCGTGACATCAATGCCGGCGTTGTCGAGAATAGACTTCACTCATTTATCTATGGTGGAATTGGAGACCGGATTGTGTGGCTTGATAAAGCTTATAAGAAGTTGACAGTTCTGTCCTCTGAGCTCCTTTGTCATATGGAGATAATGCGTTATGTGGGAAACCACACACAAGCTTTCATCCTGCTTATACGCAATTAGTTCAATTGGCTCAAGGTGTTAACCTGGTTTAGTGGTTTTAAGTTTTTCTCCGACGGTGAACACGTATTTATCCGGCACGCCCCTAGTGGAGTAACGCTTGCGGCGTCACAAAATGGCTGAGCCGTTGCAGATCTCATTCTTTGCCAAAAAATCAACTTGAGAGCTCTCAAAGAACCAAAATAAAGTTCTGAAGTGCATCTTCAAATCCAGTTGGGTGCTTGGCTTCGCCAAAAACTGGGGACGTGACTTTGCAAGAAAAAAATCCCCCACGGGTAGGGAAATACAAGAACTTTGAAATGCACAATTAGCAAAGTCCCCACATCAGCCCGGGGTCCGCCCCCCCCCCCCCCCGGTCGGGGAAGCCGATGACAAGTGCATAAAGGGCTTATTCCAGCTGACGTCGGGTGCCTGAATGTATTTAGTGCACCCTCCAGGCACAATTACACGATCAGTTTTCTTAGATTTCAATGACTCAGTGATGCTATCTTCCATATGACATTCGTAGGAATCCCAGGCTAACAGCCTGCGGTTGAATGCAAATGATCCAAGAACAGAGTCAACTTAGATCTTGGTTAAGGTTATTCCTCACAATTGCACTGCGCATCCTTTCTGCGCATAATTTATGGCGTCATTTAGCGCGCTCTCGTGCACGTGCACACTGAAAACATGGCGGATTCGCCTTGATATTGAGCTCTTTCAGTTAAAAAATGGCTATAGCTCACCAACGAGCATGGGCACCCCAATTTTTTTTCCAGTCATTGTAATCAACTTATCATAAACTTTGCTTGAGGAAAGACTGATCTGATTTCTATTGCTGAAAATTGAATAAATAGCGAAAATTGCATGTAAACTGTGGTCTTTTCTATTTTGCCCTATGGTAACCATGTCAAGAAATTTGGTTGAAATTTTAATCGAGGATTCAGCTTTCTGTCTAAATCAAACTTAAAAAGTTTATTTGTGTCCGATACAACGCATTGACTCCAGTTTAATGCGTGTTCTCGTGAGTCTCGGTCACAAAAATTTACAATTATTACTGGGAATGCGTTCTTGTAATAAGCGTTAAATAATGCCAAAATGGGTCATTTTCGATGCCCCAGTGCTCCTTAATGAGTATGGGCAACCCCCTTTTTTATTTCAAAATTGAAGTTCTCATATGATAAATATTCAGTGGGCAAAGTTTGAACGAAAATCTAATGTCAGTTTTATTTCAAGGGAATTACCTTAACTCAGTGTCCATCCATCCGTTTGCTGACGATGCAGCAATTGCTCGATGTTGGAATTCTTGTTTTAAAGCTGCAACTTCTCGCTTTGCTCCTTTAAATACCACCACAGGTTTCAGTTTAGTTCCATCGGCCTTCGCGGCGAGACAGACCGAAACCCTTGCTATTTCGTGACCGGTCGATTTTAGAGTGATGGATTTCTTTCCACTTGCGTCAACGGTTGTCTCTGATAACATATTGCACCAAACTGGGGTTTCATCCATTGCAATAATGTCAGAAGCCTTGTACTTGTGCTTTTCTTGTAATCGCCTAACCTGGATTACATACGATACACGTTTTGCAACCATTCTGTCTGGATCTTGCTGGGCAACGGAGGTTTTTCTTCTCAAGGACAGACCATTTCGCTTCATAAATTTTTCCAGCCAACCTCTGGAAGCTTTAAAGTCGTCGTTGTCTACTAAGTTGTTTTCCTTCATATCACGGTAAGTAACTTCTGCTTTTTTCGTTATAACCCTACACGAGACTCGTAATCCGCGAGCACGCCTGTTTTCAATCCATTCCAACAGGAGTTCTTCCGGTTTCGCACTTACATGTAATGGTTTTCTACCACGTCCACTCAATCTGCTCCTCTGCTTTCCTTTGGTAGATCCAAGCAAACCTTCAACATTACTTTTCTTAGCTCACCATTCTCGTACTCTCTTTTCATCAATTGAGAATCGCTTAGAGGCGGGTCGATTCCCCCTTGCTTCGGCATAAGCAATCACTTCTTTTTTGCTGTACCTCTGGATTTTCTTTCTCTTATGGGAAATCGCATCATTATTTGCGTCTGCCACTTCGCCAAGCACGATAAAGCAATGTTGCAAGTTTCCTTTTTAATTTTCGTAGCATGTGAACGTTCACCCTGATTGGCCGGAACACATCAAATGACGTCAACGGGATTCGCATTTGCGGAGGTGTGGTGTGTCTAGGTCTAGCCCGTACTTCAGAGAGCACTGTTTTATTTAAGCAAACAAAGGAAAAATATCGAGAGCTTCGCCAATAGAGTTCAAAATGTATTTTAAGGTACATTTCGAAACAGTTATCAGAGGGCATCATGTTTACAAGCATACCTGAACCTCCGTTATCGATCAAGTTCTGCAGTGTGAAAACGACAGTCGTGCTGAAGCCAAGAACACGATTCTAATGCTGTCGGTGTGCACCTAGTAACGACGCAGTCGGACGCAAAGAAAACTCTTGCTGCTCATGTTCCGATAGAACTGTCACACTTGTTAAAGAACCTCCTCGCAAGAGAAGCAGGAAACAAACTGTGTGCGCAAGTAACAGGAAAACGAAAGAGAAGTTGGGCTTGTTGTGCCGGGAAAGTTCACGGCCCTGACATCTTGAGCTTCGCATAGCAAAAATTCTGGAAAGAGGGCTTACCGCCCGAGCAGAGAAACAGTCACTTTGAACTATGGCCCTCGCGCTGGTTAAATATTTACCGAGATTTTACGACGAACAATACACCGGCCGTGTGAAGATATGGGGAGGAATCAGTCCGGAGCGAGTAAGACTGGGAAGGGGTACCCCTCAGTGGAGAGGAGCAGTCAGAGGAGGTGTGAAGTAATGTAGAACTCGTCCTAACTGAGTTTGCTTTGAAGCCTGTGTAGCTGCGGGATTACGTGTGCGAGTGCTTTGTTCCAGTAGCAAAGCCCGGAGGAGAATGGCGAGTAGTCAAGGCGCTAATTTCTCTTCTAAGGCTCTGTCACCAAAACAAATCACTCGCACTCACACAGGCTAAGAGCTTTGACGTGGCCATTTATACTTAATGCGTCCCTTCCCGGACTACATTATCACACTGAATAAATTTCATGGAGCACACAGAGCCATCCAATGACGCCTGTGAATAAGCCAAATCGGAGTTTGAAGGGTTAGTGGCGTGGATGCGTTTTTATTCCTAATTTATTCTCTTATTCAGTAATCTTTTTTAAAGAATAATTTAACTTCTTCTTTTGTTGTTTTTAAAAGAAGAGAAACATCATTAAGATTTTCCTTCTTGTGGATCCACTTCAACACAACATGTATTTTCAAGACCTGCTGGGCGAATTTTGTCAACTCCACTTTGAGGAATCTTAAATAGATTTTCGGTCAAACTGTACTTGTTTTTCCAGCCGAAATCACTGACTGGAATTTTAAAACCCATGCAACAAAGAAGACACGCATCTGAACTTTTGGATTTCTCTGAGGCTTTGCCGCTTGTTTGGAGTATTCCGTCCCGCATTCATTCGACTCACCTTAATAAAACTTAATAACTGTGCATTTTTAGCAACGTTTCCTTGAAATGTTTTGAAATTCACAACTGGATCTAAAAGACGTCATATTTACCTGATTTGACAGGTCTTTTTCTTCAGGGGACAAAATCGGCCACGCCCCTTGGACACGAGACAGAATGAAGCTGTTACGATCTTCCTATTTTTTCCGCCCGCCGTGCCCTCCACCACCTCTACCCACAGGCACTTTGTACTCTTCCCAGTTTCATTCGCATCAAGAAATCAAGATGGTGGCCCGTCGAACATCTTCGATATCACGGACAAATTGGGCACTGTGAACAGCCTAATCCTCGGATGTCAAGTAAAAACATTGAAATATATAATCTAGGTCAACATTTATTCGCACTGTTAAGTTAGTACAAATAGAGCTGGAAGGTGCCTATATTAGAGACTGTAAGAAGTCGTCAGTTTTCTGCTTGGATCGCCCGGTGAAGAGCTAAATTGAAAAACATAAGAAAATAAACTGTATTTTGCTTCTTGGTCGCCACCTCCTAATTGGAAAAACCAGGCAGTGGTCGAAGTCTAGAGGCGGGCGCTTACCATATATTTGACCAAGACTATAGATTTGTTGACTAAATTAGCTGGATACAATTCAAAGGAAATCAACTGGTCGTTGACATGCTGTTCTAGAAATTCGAATTTTCCTATTAACGATTATAAACTGAATAAAGGCAAGTAAATTGAATAGGCCACTTGCACTAAGAGGTCATATGACATCGTTTTTATGAAAATGAAAGTTACATGATTTTGCCTTCGAAACACTATTAGTGAGTCATCTCTTAAACGAAATAATAGTGATTTGAGTTTTCAAATCTACACCATTTGCTTAAATGATAAAGTCTGTAGCTGGTCACGTGACCAAAACATGATTTTTAAAATTATGAATTACCGCTGACACAAATTTTGCACTTAAACTTCAAGGAAAATGTTGAAAAGAGGATGTGGTAACGTTGATCGAACGTCTGAACGTAACTATCAAACATTTAACAAGATATAAGCGAAAAGTAGTTTTGGCCGCCATGTTGGAGTGCAAAAGTATGCCCTCCAACATGGTGGCCTATACAAATCATGCTATTTTGTTGAAAAATCGAAGTACCATAAAATATCTCCTTTAAAAGCGTTTCCTCTCAAATTTTGGGTGTAAGATAATGTTTTTGTGTTTTGTCGAGTTTTGGCATCGGCAAGACTACAACTCACTGTTTAAGAGAAGCATTGGTCACGTGACGTCTTGGTGCAAGTTGCCTATTTGTCCAAATCCTTCATGCCGCGCGTTAGTTCGTAAAACTGGTTTGGCTTCTTTCTGCCTAAACTAAAGAAACTCTTACAGCAGGACTAGCCAGTTTTTTGTTTCTTAATCATGACTTTACTTTATACACGAAATAACAGACTATATATCCGTTGACCTGGTTGCCATGGAGTCCGTTTGAGAGGTTAAGCATATGTTCCTTGGATGAGTTTAAATGTCTGGCCTATCTTGAAAAAGCAAACGTAGTCTAAGTTCATTCAAAGCGGCTTTGGCTGTTTTAAAATTGCATTTAAGCTACGCGCTTTTGTTTTAGTCTCTTGCAAGTAAGAGAAGCCGCTAAGAAAGTAAGTACCTTGAGGAGAAGGCTAGGATCTCAGATTGCCTCTATTTTAAGTAACAATGAATTACTAGTTACGTTGAGACGTGGTGGTTCCTTGACGGTGTCTCGAACATAATTTAGATCTTTCTTGTGAGGAGGTAACATGGCCGAGTAGTTAAAGCGGCAAACTTGAAATCCTCGGTCGTGGGTTCAAGTTCAGCTCTGACCACTAAGCTGGAGTTGTTTCTCGGTAGACCCCTTGTTCAACTCCTCGGTAATACTTGTAACTGTGAATGGCCAACTGGTCTGCCTCCCGCCAGTTGTGATTCTTAAGCCTGTTTAAGTGCCATGCCTGAGAACTCGTCAGCTGTAGCTAAGTGTATCGACCAGTATAACAACATGCGAATATTTTTGTAACATTTTCCCTAAGAATTTCCTGGAAAATAAAAGGGTAACCTTCACCAATGTACGGTTCACCAAGAAGTCATATTACATCTGATTACACCCTGGTGAACGGCCCGTACCCCCGTTGATTTCGAGTTCTGGAAGTGCTTGCTGGACGGAGTCTCGAACATAACTCAGATCCTCCTCAGAATGGTCTGTTTTGTCAATCCAAAGAAACCGAAGCTTCTTCAAGTTGATGACGTGTGGGACAATACATCTCACTGAGTGACCGAGAGGATTGCCTGACAGTCTAAGTTCCTGTAGATTAGGAATGAACTGAAAGCTCTCCAGCAAACCATTTAAGTCATGTTCATCCATGTTTAACTTCTCAAGGTCTAACTCTATCAATTTGGGGAAAAAGCGAAGGCTTCTGAAGAGTGGAGCAAGACAACCTCTCACGCTGAAGCCACTGAACTTAAGCTGGAACAATTGCATTGTTTCGTTAAATCCGCCAAACAGCGCCTCCATTTCCTTAGCTTGCAAAATGCTCTCGTCCATCTGGGTTAACTGGAGAACTTGCAGTGACGACATTTCAGGAAGTAACTGACCGAGCACCACGGCTACTGCTGGAGTCAGGCTTTTTGTATCTAACTTCAGCCTCTTTTCAACCCGACTTTGCGGTGCGAGTCTATCGAATGCGAATGTGTTGAATTCTGACGTGCAGTAATGAAAGGAATTCAGATCTGACAATCTACGCACGCAAACGCTAAGTTCCGTCAAATTGCGAATGGGTCCAAAGCTCTTCAACAGACCACACTGGTCATTTTCATCCATGTTTAAGCTTTCTAGCCTTAACTCTGTCAAATTGGGGAAGAAGCGAAGGCTTTTGATGAGTGGAGCAAGACCGCCTCTCGCGCTGAAACCACTGAACGTAAGCTCGCACAAAGGCATTGGTTTGTTAAATCCGCCAAACAGTGCCTCCATTTCCTCAGCTTGCAAAATGCGTCTGTCTCTCCCCGATATCTCCAGTACTTGTAAGGATGCCATTGCAGGAAGTGAACGGCCGAGTGCCGCAGCTGCTGCTGGAGTCAGGCTTATTCCATTAACGTTAAGCTCTTCGTGAGCCTCGGTAGTGGAACTACCGGACGTGTTTAATATCTTTGTGTAACAACGTGCATCTCCCTGATCTTCACTCTGTACTCTCAGTGTCCTTAGACTATGAATAAATCGTACGTTCTGCAACAGGCTGCACACATCCTGTTCATCCATATTCAGCTGTCCAAGAGACAACTGTCTCAATTTGGAGAAGAAGTGAAAGCTTTTGCAGAGTGTGGCAAGACAACCTCTGGAGTTGAAATTTCTTAACGTTAGCCAGTACAAAGGCAAAGTCTTGTTAAATCCGCCAAACAATGCCTCCATTTCTTTAGCTTGCAAAACGCTTCCGTCCACACCAGTTAACCCGAGTACTTGTAGTGACGACATTTCAGGAAGTGACCGACCGAGCAACGCAGCTGATACTAGAGTCAGGCTTATTCCATCCAGCCACAGCTGCTCGAGAGCCTTGTGAGTGATACTAGCCATTACATTAAATTCTGCTGCGCAGCAATGGGTGTCACCCCGAGGGCTGCCCTTAACTCTCAAAACCTTCAGATTAGGAATGAATCTCAAGCTCTCTAGCAGAGCACACAAGTTATGTTCATCCATATTCAACTTTCCAAGACGTAACACTCTCAAATTGGCCAGAAAGCGAAAACTTTTAATAAATGAAGCAAGAGAGCCTTGCACGCTGAAATCACAGAAAGTAAGATGGTGTAAAGGCAACGTCTTATTCAATCCGCCAAACAGCGCTTCCATTTCCTCAGCTTTGATAACACTTCCATCCACCCCACTTAGCACGAGCTCTTGTAAGGACGACATCTCAGGAAGAATCTGTCCGAGCACCGAGGCTACTGCTGGAGTCAGGCATACTTCATACAGTGTCAGTTCCTTGAGAGTCTTGAGCGGAAATGCACCGACTGTATTTACTTTGGCTGTACAACAATCTGCTTGATCGAGAGGTTTTCCATCCACTCTCAGTTCCATGAGATTAGGTATGAATCTTAAGTTCTCCAGCAAACCACAGAAGTTATGTTCATCCATATCGAACTCTCCAAGATTCAACTCCATTAAATTGGGGAAGAAGCAGAAGCTATTGGTAAGCGGGGCAATACTACCTGTTACGTTGAATTTACGGAAAATAAGACTGTACAAGGGTAATTTTCCATTGAATCTTCCGAACAGTGCTGCTATTTCTTCAGCTTGCAAACGGCTTTCATGTCCCACCCCTGTAACCTCTAGTGCTTGTAAGGACAACATCTCAGGAAGTGACTGACCGAGTGCAGCTGTTGTTGCTTGACTTAGGATTATCCCTTTCAGTGTCAAACTCTTGGAAGGCGTGGGTCTAAAATAATCGCAAGTGTTTAATTCCGCCGTGCAGCAATCTACGTCACCCAGAGGTATGGTCTGTATCTTTAGTGCCGTCAGATTACGAATGACATGTAAGCTCTTCAGCAGACCACACTGATCATTTTCATCCATGTTTAACTTTTCAAGCTTTAACTCTCTCAAATTGGGGAAGAAGCAGAAGCTTTTTGCGAGTGGAGCGAGCCAACCTCGCACTTTAAAACCACTGAAAACAAGCTTGCATAGAGGCATCATTATGTTAAATCTGCCAAACAACGCCTCCATTTCCTCAGCTTGTAAAATGCTTCCGTCTACGTCAGTTAACTCGAGTTCCTGTAGGAATGACATTTCAGGAAGTAACCGACCGAGTGCCGCGGCTACTGTTTGAGTTAGGCTGATTCCCTTCAGTTCCAGTGTCTTGTAATCCCCGCGTTTATAACCACGGACTGTGCTAACTTTTGTTGTACAGCAACACGGATGTCGCAGCGCTTTGCTCTGTACTTTCATTACCTTAAGATTCGGAAATAATCCAAAGCTCTGCAGCAGACTACTCTGGCCACGTTCATCCATGTTCAGCTGTTCAAGCTTTAACTCGCTCAAAATGGGGAAGAAAGGGAGGCTTTTGGCGAGTGGAGAAAGACAACCCTTTACACTAAAACCACTCAAGGTAAGCCTTGACAAAGGCAGTGTTTTGTTAAATCCGCCAAACAATGCTTCTATTTCTTCCGCTTCCAAAATACTTCCATCCAACCCAGTTAACTCTAGTACCTCCAGGGAAGACATTGCAGGAAGTGACCGACCAAGCAAAGCAGCTACTGTTTGAGTTAGTCTCGTTCCATACAATACCAAAAGCTTTAGAGTGTTGTGTGTTATACTAGCAACCAGTTTGTCTACTGCAGCAGAACAGCAATTACTGAAGTCAAGACAAAGACTGATAATGTTGTCAAACTGTGATATCAAACTGGCAAACTTCACCGCCCCAGACGATGTCAGGTGACATTTCGGGGAGTTTCCTTCCTTGGTGCGAATAAAGAAAGAGCCAATCTCCAAAGAGCACTTACTGGGTTTTCGCACATGTTCCAAAAGGTCAGTTATGCTGTCATCGCACCCATTAACTACTATCCTTTTCAAATGTTCGCAATCTCTGATAGCTGCACCAAGGGCTCTGCACGATTGGCCGCTTAGACAACACCAACACCGTAGAGATGTTAAGAATTTCAGACAAGACCATTCCAAGGACTTATTTGCAGAGGGCGATAGAAAGGAATCTGATATAGTTTCCCCAAACAGTTGGGCCATGAAATCATGGTGCAGCTCCAAACCCGTTAAGTAAATGCGAAACTTGCCATTATGGAAACAGAGGATGGAACTGACAGAAGAGAAAAAAAATATCTTCTCGAACTTTCGTAGAAAGTCTTCAACTGTGAAAACTTCCGAACTCTCAGATTTACTCAGTGGTGTATGCAAACAATCGAGAAACTCCAGCAGCTTTGAATCCCAACGAAAAATAACTTGAGCTCCACGGGAATGTGCTAGTCTAGTGAAGTCGTCCACTTTTGGAATAAGATCTGCAAGCGGTCTTTCTGTGGACACAAGTAAGATTCCACCATTGCAATCAAACCAATGACTCAAGAGTTCAGCTTTAGAATTGACTTCTTGGAAGGAATCGTAAGCCACGTTCCTGAAACTTTCATGTCTGTAGGTGACATCCCAAAGTGGCACAACTGTCTCGTTTTCAACATCTGGTACTATCTTTGATACATCCAGTGTTGGGTCAGAGATCCTCAAAGAAGTTAAGAGCTGAAAAACCTTCACTGCTCCATCATCAGACAAACCACAGACGAACTGGAAAACATTCTCCCAAGCCTGAAAATCCTCCAAGGTGAGAGCGTGCTGTTCAATTCCACCAAGATTTCCATTAGGGACACAGCTGTTGGCAATGTACCAGGCTGCTAGGAATTCTTGAATGCTCTTGTGGATAAAGGATACCATTCCTGATGGTCGAAGATTTTCTGCGTACTCGGTAACTTGAAGTAAACCGATAATGAAACTTTCATCACAAAGGATGGCAGCGGACAACTCATAAT
>JAHPZR010027665.1:0-17774 GCA_019787425.1 Platygyra sinensis
GTCCATACCACGCTGCTCGCGTCAATGTGTCACGCAATGCCTTTTTCAGCTCGCGCTCTGAAGAAAAACATTTTCTTTGACGTTGATATTGTGGTAAAAAACAAATCGAAATGTGGTTTATCGTGGTCTATACTCTTACCGACAACGCATACGTGTCATTACTCGTTTCCCAAACATTTTTTTCGTATTGTTTCTGCATATTAAGCGAGTTTGTAAAAGTTTTTGAAAGGAAAGTCTGACGCGTACAAGCAGCTCATTTGCATAATGCAGCGCGTGCACTTTCAAGTCCGAATCGGTGTTTTCAGTTGTCAAGACAAAGATTTATTTCGTTATCTTTGATATTGTGGTAAAAAAAAACAAATCGAATGTGGTTAAGCGTGGTCTGTACTCTTATCGACAACGATACGCGTTATTACAGTGGTCAAAATGAGCACAAATTGAGCTACATCACAAAGCGCGCGCTTTGCTTTAGTTATTGATTACGTCAGCACCATACACCCATGGGCAAATAGTAGATGCTGAATTAGCCAATCAGAGCGCGCGCCTTGCTTTAGTTATATATGTTATAGTTCTTTATTTCACTATACCTGAAACTAAGAAAATATTTAAAAGAATATTAACGAATTTGTAAAAAATATAAAAACAAAAATCGGGACCTCATCGGTCGGGCGTTCGGTCACACTCTGACAACACGACTAAGATATTGCGAGTATCAGCAAATGTGGAGAAAGACGTAAGCGCTTGCAGGGAGCCCACATACAGTTCACTGAATCGTTGCATCATGCACGCGCAACTGATTTATGCAAATTACTACGTGAAACTAATCAAATTTATTATCGCACGTATGTTGGTTGTGAGAGTAATTAGTAATCAAGTGGTTCAGTAAAAGTACGTTTTCTCGAGTTGCTTCGCAGCGGCCACTAGTTTGGTAATTAAGGCTAGTAAATTGTCTGAAAAACGGTCTTTTTCAAATTACAAACTTACCATTTTCGAAACATAAAACGGCAGCTGTTCTTAAGGTAATTCCCCTGAAATGAAACTGACAATAGATTTTCGTTCAAACTTTGCCCACTGAATATTTATAATATGAGAACTTCAATTTTGAAATAAGAAATGGGGTGCCCATACTCATTAAGGAGCACTGGGGCATTGAAAATGACCCATTTTGGCATTATTTAATGCTTATTACAAGAACGCATTCCCAGTAATAATTGTAAATTTTTGTGACCGAGACTCATGAGAACATGCATTAAACTGGGGTGAAAGCATTGTTTCGGACACAAATAAACTTTTTTAAAGTTTGATTTAGACAGAAAGCTGAATTCTTGATTAAAATTTCAACCAAATTTCTTGACATGGTTACCATAGGGCAAAATAGAAAAGATCACAGTTTACTTGCTATTTCGTTATTTATTCAATTTTCAGCGATAAGAATCAGATCAGTCTTTCCTCAAGCAAAGTTTATGATAAGTTGATGGCAATGACTGAAAAAAAAGTTGGGGTGCCCGTGCTCGTTGGTGAGCTATAGCCATTTTCCAATTGACAGCGCTCAATATCAAGGCAAATCCGCCATGTTTTCTATATGCACGTGCACGCGGGCACACTAAATGACGCCATAAATCATGCGCAGAAAGGATGCGCACTGCAATTGTGAGGAATAACCTTAACTGGGTTACCAGCTGTGCACTTGTTTGTTGCTAGAATTTGTGAATTATTTGGATTTGAAAGATCCGGTACTTGGAGGTATGACGTCTCTGAGATTCCCGTTTCATTAAGGTACAAGTGTATAGCGGAATAAGTTCACATAGCCATCGTGAACGAAGTGGTTACGTTGATTGCCAGCAGGTCGGATCGATTGACCGAAATCTGTTTTCCTCCAAACTAGAGTTACTCATTTTGAGACAATGATAACAACTGCTGATGAAGTCAACAGCGATAAAACAAAGGTACCGGCAGAATTTATTTTTCGTAGTATAGTGTTTTGCTTGATTGTTTTGCTGCCAAACTCGATGAGTAAACTGATTCGCAATCGATGTAAGCTTATATGAAAGCTTCTTGTTAAGACTATAAAGATGTATACGTGTATGCAAACGAACGATTGGGTCCCTCTTTTTATGTTTTAGTCCGTTATTCTCTGTTGTTCAGCTCTTAAATTATACTAAAACAATAATTCGCCTCAGGCTCGGTGATAATAGCCGAATAATCCCCTCGACTTCATGTAAAATGTTTAGGCAAGCAACCGGAACGATGATCCTGCCGATATACGTTGGATTAATTGGGATCTAATTGGCTTTACAAATAAAGAATATGATAGCAGAAACCGACACAACGTAGAATGTTTTTTTTCAAGGTATTCTATATTTCGGCGGGCCAAACCAGCCTTCTTCAGGTACAATGAGAAATTTACATTGGTACTTGCTTTTATATAGCATATTACCGGAAATGCGTAAAATACGTTTCATAGGCACTGGACAAAACGAAGTTGTATCTTAAAATATAAGCACTGACAAGTATGCTGGGTATTGTGTACAACTCGCATATGGGATTCGTAATGAAATAATTATCTGCTAATATCATATTTTCTCAGACCACTTTTCATTATGGCTCAGCATATTGGAATGATAAAAATGAGTACAACCTTCCCGGAGGAGAGACTGGATTCGACACGCAAGAGACCAAGTTACCGACCTACTGGAACACACCTTTTTCCAAGATCTGTCTCGGTATGACGATTAATCAACAGATTAAGTTCATTGTTATCAACAAGCGGGCCGATTCTCTGTACTCATTGATCGATGACGTGCAATACCGCGCCACATCAGTGGGTCGTAACACGTGGAAGACGCTGATTAGTTCACAGGCCTTTCTTCAAAATAACTGCAATAAAGAGGGATTCAATTCCGGTTGCAGTGCTTATACTAAAGCTAGAATCGGTATCATTGGCAATAACGAAAATGCGTGCTCTACGTGTGATTCCAGCATTGGGTTTGTTACAGGAGGATATGCAGATGACTCTGTCTTGTGTGGAAGCGCTGCGATGCACCGCGCGGATAATGGGAACAGACTCGTTAAAGCCATGGGATACACCTTAGTGCAATGAAAAAAAAATGGATTATGTTCAAGCTAAGAGGACATCATACAAAAGTTTGCGGTTCAATGAAAGATCGATCCAACTGATTTTACTTTTATTATTATTATTATTATTATTATTATTATTATTATTATTATTATTATTATTATTATTATTATTATTGTTTTTTGTTTTTATTATTTTCGTGAGCGCTCTATTACAGCGATGGTTGAAAATTCTCTTTAAACTGCACAATCGTTTCCAAATACCAGAAGGGTTTATTAATTTGAGAAACTATTCATTTATTATACGGCAAAAATAATAATAATAGCAAACACTCTCGCGTTAATATATTTGCACTGCAGAAATAAATTAAAAATGAATAACAAATCGGTCTGTTGTCAGCCAAATGCGTACTAGTTGCGCACACTTTCGAGAGGTATACCAAGAAATATCCCACGAATCACTTGTAAGTTCTCGCTTTTAAGGCTCGTATGTATACTGAGTGGTAAATGGGATATTTAGCAATTATGGAATGAGGCTGTGTAGGATATGAAGAATTCTGCAGATCAAGGAGGGTGTTATCCACAGAGGCCGATGGCCGAGGTGGATAACACCCTCCGAGACAAAAAGACGAAAGAAGCGGTGTGATTCTGATTGGATAATTTTGACGGCCAGACATTCCACACTTGAGTGGCTTTGCATAGTTAATTAGAGGGCGGAATGAAAAAACAATAGCGCCGCGTCCTTGCAGGCGTCCCCTACCGCGATCCTCCTGCGCTTTTCTTGCTGGTCTTTCCCCTTTCCCTCCCCTTCGGACGCCTGCCACGCAGGCTAGTTAGGAGAGGCCGCAGACCGCCATATCAGTGTTGCTTCAAATGATTCGGCAGATTAAAGTGTCTAGCGACCGGTTTAGATGCGTTTTTGTCGTCTTTCTCAACGTCGCGAAGATGTTCTCGGAATCGGTCGCCTAGTCGTCTACCTGTTTCGCCGATATATAAATTTTTGCAGAGAGTGCAAGTTATACAGTAGATGACATTGGCTGAGGTAAAGGTAAAATGAACAGTGATCTTTATAGATCGATTAGGCCCCGACAATTTCTCAACGTTGCAAATGAAGGGACATGTTTTGCATCGTGGGCGTGCGCATTTAAAAGTACCGGGCCGGTTGTTCACTCGTTTGGAAAGCACTTCTGACTAAAAAATTACCTATGTTTTCGTCGCGTTTGAATGAAATTAATGACCGTTGCGAAAAGATTCTACCAGTATCGGGATCATTTTGAAGTAATTTAAAGTTTTTTAGAATGATAGAATTTACTGCATGGTTGTGAGAATGAAATGTGAGAGTAAATGGAATTCTATTATTATTCTCCTTCTGAAACGTTTGTAGTGCTGACTGCCGATCAATTTGTTGGGCGCGATGATGGCCTGCTTGAACAACAGAGGCAGGATAGCCTCGTTACGTTTGTCGAAAAACTCGTATATTTCCTCTGATTTTAAGGAAAAATCAGAGTCCTCACTACAAAGGCGACGAAGTCTAAGAAACTGAGAATAAGGAATGGAATTCTTGACATGTGATGGATGTGAAGATGAATAAAAAAATATATCTGCCTGGGTTATTGACACTCAAAGATATGACTCCCGTTTACATTTTGTCGTTATTATTTACCTCAACATGTATATGCAGGTATGCATGTAATTCAGTTAGTAAGAGATATAATTTTGTCCTATTGGTGCAAGCCATTTTATATATGTTTAGTTCACTTTTCCGCCTGCTCAAGAAAGAGTTGGAGAAGGCATTAACCAAGCCCTAAAGGATTTCTTTTACTCGAGTATTTCGAGAACAAGTTCTTCATGAATTTTAAATAGCCTGGTTTAAAGGTTTTTATGCTTTTTCTTCTTTCTCAGATTAGAACCTAGTTGGTCAGCAGTAAACCGTTACAGAATAGGGAGCCTTTGCACCTTGAGATTGTGAAATCGTAAGTATGTTTAGAACACTCATATCACCAGTAACCAATCAGAAGCCAAAAGCCAAAATGGTTCTATTGCTTTCCAAATCCAATATGGCCGCCACAAATTTCAGCCAATCTGGAACCGAATTAAGAATTCCAGGTGGCGGCGCCTACGAAAGTCGTACATGTTGGAAAACAGCCCACCAGCCTCGAAGGAGGACTGGGATCGGTCTCACGGATTTCCATGACAACACAGATCACGCTAGAGTCACGTAAAAATTGCTCTTTTCCTATTATCGGCGCAAATAAAAAAAAAAAAATGCTTAACCTTTAAGTACACAATCTGAGCTTCGTTTCTAAGGAACTTTGAATGTCAGAAATCCGTCCAGTATTAACTGAGATAAAATATTTTCTGCTGTAACTACTCGCCCCTTTGCATGTCCAAAAGGGAATTTCATTACTTAGACAATCGAAATCCCGCGAAAGCTCACTGTTCTTTTCCTATTATCGGCGCAACAGAAAAAATTGCTTCCTCTCGCCGCGTCTTTTTTTTTTTATTTTTTTCGCGCGCCGGTTTTCTGCGCTGCGCCCGACTAACTAAATACCAGGAAGAGGCTACTAAACTTTGAGATATTAAACAACTTTTGCTTCATCCTCCTCTTAAATTAATAAATTTTTGGAAAGTGATTCCTTATCGTCAAAGGCATTCCGTTCCATACACTTACTTTCCAGTGTAAACGTTATTGGTATAGGTAATTGTGCATGAATTCGAGTGTAATTAATAATGGTAATTGAGCTGAGTGGAGTGCAATTTGGTCTGAAATCATGCGTGTGATTTCAAAATCGAACGAGGCGCAGGAGGATGAAGCAAAAGCTCTTTAATATCTCAAACTTTTGTAGCCTCTTCCAGGCGTTCAGTTAGTCACAAGTATAATTTCAGGCCAAAATTGCATGACCCGAAGTCAATTACCACTTTATCAGATCCATTTTGAAATCGCACTTGTAATTTAATATTCTACAGTGTAAATACAAGAACTACAAGACTTTGGTCAGTACAAATGCTTACTGAACCAAGATGCCAAATTTGCCAAACAATGGCTTTTTTTGTCTTTCATTTTCCTGCATTGTGACTTGTTAGTTTATAAAGGCTAAATATCTGATTGGTTGTTTTGGCTTACTGTCCCATTTTGACTGCCTGAGAAAAAGATGCGATTTAGAGCAGAAGATAGTGCGATTCGTGAATAACTCGCACTTCCGAGAGCCAATCACATTGTAAGGAGAACCGGTGATTTCAAAATGGATTTGAAAAAAAGTATTAAATTACGCTATTAATTGTGATATTTGAAATTTCTCTCTTTCTAGAATTTTAAAACATCACGAGTTAAGAGCGCATTAATCTGCACCGGAGTACAAGTGAACGATAAATGGCCTGCCCTCAGCCAATGACAATGAAGTGATCTCCACACTTATTTTATAAAAGGTAGAAGAACTAGTGTTCAAACAATGACTGAACATCGAGGGTATTTTTAAAAAAGGACCCTGTAAACTATTCGGAGCAGTTCTGTTAAGTAGATCAAACATTAACAAGCTAGACAGTTTGGTGCGGTTGGGGATTGGGTACAAAAGTATTTGATCATAATGTAATAAATTATGTCAAACACGAGTGGCAATGTTTCATCGGGTTATCCAAACACCGAGAAGAGAGTTGAAAGCACGACGTGCAGCGGAGTATTTTGGACGAAATTCGAGGTGTTTGGATAGCCGATAAAACAGTGTCTTGAGTGTTTGATATATCTTCTCAATCGAAAGAAAAGTTAAGGAGTAAACGGAGAAGTAAAATCGTCAAAATCTATGCTAATTACAGTGAGGACACTCGAACCGTGAACACTTGATATTTGTTTGTACATTTTTTTAGTGACTATAGAATGCGGGCTCGACCTTTTGATAAGAGTATTTAATGTTTTTACACTTACAAAATGCGAAACATGTAACACTATACATCATAAGAAGAACCATTATTTCTTAATTGTCAAAAAAAAAAATGTACAGAAAAATGTCAAGTGTTCACGGTTCGAGTGTCCTTACTGTAAGACCGGGTATCCCAACCTCCTTCATCGTTGTGATTTTCTTTCTTTTAACTTGATGAATTATTAATGAGTTTGAAAAAAAACATTTCAAACATTGATATTTACCGTGACCGCGATCACAGTTATATTTTAGGTCATTCGGTAGCCCGGTTGACCACTGTTTTCTGTTAAAAAGTTTTTGTTGTTTGAAACATTCCGTTAATTTTATTTACCTTAAAAATGTATGCGTTGCAAGAGTGATGACTTTTACACCAGTTATCCCTTTATTGTTGCTAGCCCGCAAGCAATTTTCTCTATACCTGTTTCGTAATTCACCAAAGGTTACGTCCGCTGTCAAGATTAAAACAACCATAAGAATAAAAACATTTGACTAGAACTGGTTATAATTTTTGTTTCACCTAAATTTCGTGAAATAACTCCAGAAGGGTCTACAGACTTAAAGCATTACCCTAAGTATCCACAAGCTATCCAAACTCACTCTTCCAAGAAGAGATCAGATATTAATGATCCTCATGCGCGTTGTTCTGTTACGCTTTGGGGCGTTGAGAAATTGAGAACTTTAATTGACATTTGTGCAGAGTTTAAATCAACTGACGAAAAAGGATACAAATCGCGCAATGAAATAAAATGTTATCTTTTTTTAATAATAATGTGCTCGCCTTGCTTGGTTTCTGTTGTCCATTTTGACCTATTCAATCGTTTTTGGGGGCTTTCAGGTGTTTCTAAAGTTGCAGCTTTCTACAGACGAAATCAAGGCTGGACAAAGCTGTTTTGAAAGCTTAGTACCGCGAGGCCGTTTTCTCGCTGAAAGTCAAACCCGTAGCTTTTCGGCTCAGCAAAACCTATATTTCCATCGCCTTAGAAACTCCATCATTCAGACTCCATCAGTGCTAAATTCTTTGTTTATAGCTTATGGAATACCTTTATGTTACATCTCTTTTTAATGCGGTATTATTTCTTCTATTTATAGAAACTACGTTATGTTTTTTTTTTTTTTTTTTTTTTTTTTTTTTGTAATCGTCGTCGTCCGCTTGTTTTCCTTTTTCAGAAACTAGAAAGTGAAATAATTATCTTTAAGGTTTTGGCTATTCACCACAACAGTACGATTTTTTTTTTCAATTAAGCCACTAATAACTCTTACGGTAACTCGCGAGGTGTGGTTCATTTGAGTATATACATTAAACAATGCCTGATACTTTCGTTGTTCAAGTCTCGTTTTACTGCACCAAGATGTACCCCGTGACTTTGATGCTTGTGGGGAGCAACTTCCATCCATGTTCATTTCCACACGTGTTAGTGTCATCGCAAGATCCGCCTGTACCAAAGCCGATCCTGGAGTCACAGCTTTTGCATTCGTTCTCGTTGTTACCAAGGATACCGATTCTTGCTTTCGAAGCTCCGTTTTGGTCACTAAGAGCATTAAACCCCTCCTTGTTACAGTTATCTTGCAAAGCCGCGTTTGAACCAATCAGTGTCTTCCACTTGTCACGACCCATTGTGGTTTGGCGGTATTTTCCGTCTGCGATCAGTGAGTACAGAGACTTGCCTTCTTTGCTGATGACAATGAACCTGATCTGTTGCTCGATCTTCATACCAAGGCAGATCTTAGAAAAAGATGTGTTCCAATAAGTTGGCAATTTGGTCTCTTGTGTATCAAACCCTGTTTGGCCACCTTCAAGGTTAAAGGTATTTTTGTCGCTCCAAAGATTAGAATCGAAATGGAAAGTTTCCTGGAATAAAACAAATAAAAAAATCAAGCATTTCGTTACTAAAGACATTCCCTTGATCTGTCGGCTAATTGCATTCGAAGACACACCTGTAATGTTAAGTGCGTTTTCCTAGGAGCTGGTTAACTTAATCTAGATCTCTTGTGCATCAAGCCAAGTCTTTTTTTTTTTTTTTTTTTTTTTTTCCAATAACGCTGTATTCAGTCTTGTCATTCCAATACATATAATTAAAATAAAAGTTATTCCATGAAATAATAATAAAAATAGTAATAAAAAAATCAACTAGATTAAACCTCCTTCTACTGTCGCTTATTGTTGCGTCTATTTCTTTTTCTTTTGTGGCTTATTCTGTTTTTGTATGAAAATGCTATGAAATGTCATACCACATTCTGAATGATTTTATTCCAGTTTTGTATGTAAATTTCGTCTCGTGTATATTCGTGCCAACTTTCTATATTCATTCGAGTCAGTTTATCGTCCCCGTTTCTTTTGTAACAAGTTTGGAGGTTCTCCGAACCTTGCCTTCTCGGCATTTGGTAAGCCGTTTTAGTTCATCGTCTGTTTGGTATTTCCCTTTGGTTTTCTGCTCTCTTCATTTTTGTTTCCCTTCAGGTATTTAACTTCTTTTTTAAGAAATTTATGAAATATATACTCTCTGGGGCCTATTTCTCGAAAGACTCGGTAACTTAACGGGCCCGAAATCATATTCTGAAATCAAAGTCTCGAGAAAAGTAGGATGTCTTCTGACCTCTAATGAAGTCTATTTTGTTTCTTTAGCTAATAACTTTACCTCACCGTTTCCAAAACGTTTGAAACTCCTATCCTTAACGGAAGTCAAAACAGCTTAAGGGGCCCGGTAATTTCCGGGAGGTTCGAGAAACGGGCCCTTGCAGGACCGTTAGTATCGGTTACTGAAATGAATCTAAGTTGCGTTGCGAGTCCGCCTTCTGCCTCTTCGCTCGGCATGAAAATTATTCTGTGCGAAACGGTTAGCCGAAAAAATTATTTATTTTACTATTTTGCAAAAGGAAAACAAGCGGACGACGACGATTACAAAAAAAAAAAAAAAAAAAAAAAAAAAAACATAACGTAGTTTCTATAAATAGAAGAAATAATACCGCATTAAAAAGAGATGTAACATAAAGGTATTCCATAAGCTATAAACAAAGAATTTAGCACTGATGGAGTCTGAATGATGGAGTTTCTAAGGCGATGGAAATATAGGTTTTGCTGAGCCGAAAAGCTACGGGTTTGACTTTCAGCGAGAAAACGGCCTCGCGGTACTAAGCTTTCAAAACAGCTTTGTCCAGCCTTGATTTCGTCTGTAGAAAGCTGCAACTTTAGAAACACCTGAAAGCCCCCCAAAAACGATTGAATAGGTCAAAATGGACAACAGAAACCAAGCAAGGCGAGCACATTATTATTAAAAAAAGATAACATTTTATTTCATTGCGCGATTTGTATCCTTTTTCGTCAGTTGATTTAAACTCTGCACAAATGTCAATTAAAGTTCTCAATTTCTCAACGCCCAAAGCGTAACAGAACAACGCGCATGAGGATCATTAATATCTGATCTCTTCTTGGAAGAGTGAGTTTGGATAGCTTGTGGATACTTAGGGTAATGCTTTAAGTCTGTAGACCCTTCTGGAGTTATTTCACGAAATTTAGGTGAAACAAAAATTATAACCAGTTCTAGTCAAATGTTTTTATTCTTATGGTTGTTTTAATCTTGACAGCGGACGTAACCTTTGGTGAATTACGAAACAGGTATAGAGAAAATTGCTTGCGGGCTAGCAACAATAAAGGGATAACTGGTGTAAAAGTCATCACTCTTGCAACGCATACATTTTTAAGGTAAATAAAATTAACGGAATGTTTCAAACAACAAAAACTTTTTAACAGAAAACAGTGGTCAACCGGGCTACCGAATGACCTAAAATATAACTGTGATCGCGGTCACGGTAAATATCAATGTTTGAAATGTTTTTTTCAAACTCATTAATAATTCATCAAGTTAAAAGAAAGAAAATCACAACGATGAAGGAGGTTGGGATACCCGGTCTTACAGTAAGGACACTCGAACCGTGAACACTTGACATTTTTCTGTACATTTTTTTTTTTGACAATTAAGAAATAATGGTTCTTCTTATGATGTATAGTGTTACATGTTTCGCATTTTGTAAGTGTAAAAACATTAAATACTCTTATCAAAAGGTCGAGCCCGCATTCTATAGTCACTAAAAAAATGTACAAACAAATATCAAGTGTTCACGGTTCGAGTGTCCTCACTGTAATTAGCATAGATTTTGACGATTTTACTTCTCCGTTTACTCCTTAACTTTTCTTTCGATTGAGAAGATATATCAAACACTCAAGACACTGTTTTATCGGCTATCCAAACACCTCGAATTTCGTCCAAAATACTCCGCTGCACGTCGTGCTTTCAACTCTCTTCTCGGTGTTTGGATAACCCGATGAAACATTGCCACTCGTGTTTGACATAATTTATTACATTATGATCAAATACTTTTGTACCCAATCCCCAACCGCACCAAACTGTCTAGCTTGTTAATGTTTGATCTACTTAACAGAACTGCTCCGAATAGTTTACAGGGTCCTTTTTTAAAAATACCCTCGATGTTCAGTCATTGTTTGAACACTAGTTCTTCTACCTTTTATAAAATAAGTGTGGAGATCACTTCATTGTCATTGGCTGAGGGCAGGCCATTTATCGTTCACTTGTACTCCGGTGCAGATTAATGCGCTCTTAACTCGTGATGTTTTAAAATTCTAGAAAGAGAGAAATTTCAAATATCACAATTAATAGCGTAATTTAATACTTTTTTTCAAATCCATTTTGAAATCACCGGTTCTCCTTACAATGTGATTGGCTCTCGGAAGTGCGAGTTATTCACGAATCGCACTATCTTCTGCTCTAAATCGCATCTTTTTCTCAGGCAGTCAAAATGGGACAGTAAGCCAAAACAACCAATCAGATATTTAGCCTTTATAAACTAACAAGTCACAATGCAGGAAAATGAAAGACAAAAAAAGCCATTGTTTGGCAAATTTGGCATCTTGGTTCAGTAAGCATTTGTACTGACCAAAGTCTTGTAGTTCTTGTATTTACACTGTAGAATATTAAATTACAAGTGCGATTTCAAAATGGATCTGATAAAGTGGTAATTGACTTCGGGTCATGCAATTTTGGCCTGAAATTATACTTGTGACTAACTGAACGCCTGGAAGAGGCTACAAAAGTTTGAGATATTAAAGAGCTTTTGCTTCATCCTCCTGCGCCTCGTTCGATTTTGAAATCACACGCATGATTTCAGACCAAATTGCACTCCACTCAGCTCAATTACCATTATTAATTACACTCGAATTCATGCACAATTACCTATACCAATAACGTTTACACTGGAAAGTAAGTGTATGGAACGGAATGCCTTTGACGATAAGGAATCACTTTCCAAAAATTTATTAATTTAAGAGGAGGATGAAGCAAAAGTTGTTTAATATCTCAAAGTTTAGTAGCCTCTTCCTGGTATTTAGTTAGTCGGGCGCAGCGCAGAAAACCGGCGCGCGAAAAAAATAAAAAAAAAAAGACGCGGCGAGAGGAAGCAATTTTTTCTGTTGCGCCGATAATAGGAAAAGAACAGTGAGCTTTCGCGGGATTTCGATTGTCTAAGTAATGAAATTCCCTTTTGGACATGCAAAGGGGCGAGTAGTTACAGCAGAAAATATTTTATCTCAGTTAATACTGGACGGATTTCTGACATTCAAAGTTCCTTAGAAACGAAGCTCAGATTGTGTACTTAAAGGTTAAGCATTTTTTTTTTTTTATTTGCGCCGATAATAGGAAAAGAGCAATTTTTACGTGACTCTAGCGTGATCTGTGTTGTCATGGAAATCCGTGAGACCGATCCCAGTCCTCCTTCGAGGCTGGTGGGCTGTTTTCCAACATGTACGACTTTCGTAGGCGCCGCCACCTGGAATTCTTAATTCGGTTCCAGATTGGCTGAAATTTGTGGCGGCCATATTGGATTTGGAAAGCAATAGAACCATTTTGGCTTTTGGCTTCTGATTGGTTACTGGTGATATGAGTGTTCTAAACATACTTACGATTTCACAATCTCAAGGTGCAAAGGCTCCCTATTCTGTAACGGTTTACTGCTGACCAACTAGGTTCTAATCTGAGAAAGAAGAAAAAGCATAAAAACCTTTAAACCAGGCTATTTAAAATTCATGAAGAACTTGTTCTCGAAATACTCGAGTAAAAGAAATCCTTTAGGGCTTGGTTAATGCCTTCTCCAACTCTTTCTTGAGCAGGCGGAAAAGTGAACTAAACATATATAAAATGGCTTGCACCAATGCCGAGAAGGCAAGGTTCGGAGAACCTCCAAACTTGTTACAAAAGAAACGGGGACGATAAACTGACTCGAATGAATATAGAAAGTTGGCACGAATATACACGAGACGAAATTTACATACAAAACTGGAATAAAATCATTCAGAATGTGGTATGACATTTCATAGCATTTTCATACAAAAACAGAATAAGCCACAAAAGAAAAAGAAATAGACGCAACAATAAGCGACAGTAGAAGGAGGTTTAATCTAGTTGATTTTTTTATTACTATTTTTATTATTATTTCATGGAATAACTTTTATTTTAATTATATGTATTGGAATGACAAGACTGAATACAGCGTTATTGGAAAAAAAAAAAAAAAAAAAAAAAAGACTTGGCTTGATGCACAAGAGATCTAGATTAAGTTAACCAGCTCCTAGGAAAACGCACTTAACATTACAGGTGTGTCTTCGAATGCAATTAGCCGACAGATCAAGGGAATGTCTTTAGTAACGAAATGCTTGATTTTTTTATTTGTTTTATTCCAGGAAACTTTCCATTTCGATTCTAATCTTTGGAGCGACAAAAATACCTTTAACCTTGAAGGTGGCCAAACAGGGTTTGATACACAAGAGACCAAATTGCCAACTTATTGGAACACATCTTTTTCTAAGATCTGCCTTGGTATGAAGATCGAGCAACAGATCAGGTTCATTGTCATCAGCAAAGAAGGCAAGTCTCTGTACTCACTGATCGCAGACGGAAAATACCGCCAAACCACAATGGGTCGTGACAAGTGGAAGACACTGATTGGTTCAAACGCGGCTTTGCAAGATAACTGTAACAAGGAGGGGTTTAATGCTCTTAGTGACCAAAACGGAGCTTCGAAAGCAAGAATCGGTATCCTTGGTAACAACGAGAACGAATGCAAAAGCTGTGACTCCAGGATCGGCTTTGGTACAGGCGGATCTTGCGATGACACTAACACGTGTGGAAATGAACATGGATGGAAGTTGCTCCCCACAAGCATCAAAGTCACGGGGTACATCTTGGTGCAGTAAAACGAGACTTGAACAACGAAAGTATCAGGCATTGTTTAATGTATATACTCAAATGAACCACACCTCGCGAGTTACCGTAAGAGTTATTAGTGGCTTAATTGAAAAAAAAAATCGTACTGTTGTGGTGAATAGCCAAAACCTTAAAGATAATTATTTCACTTTCTAGTTTCTGAAAAAGGAAAACAAGCGGACGACGACGATTACAAAAAAAAAAAAAAAAAAAAAAAAAAAAACATAACGTAGTTTCTATAAATAGAAGAAATAATACCGCATTAAAAAGAGATGTAACATAAAGGTATTCCATAAGCTATAAACAAAGAATTTAGCACTGATGGAGTCTGAATGATGGAGTTTCTAAGGCGATGGAAATATAGGTTTTGCTGAGCCGAAAAGCTACGGGTTTGACTTTCAGCGAGAAAACGGCCTCGCGGTACTAAGCTTTCAAAACAGCTTTGTCCAGCCTTGATTTCGTCTGTAGAAAGCTGCAACTTTAGAAACACCTGAAAGCCCCCCAAAAACGATTGAATAGGTCAAAATGGACAACAGAAACCAAGCAAGGCGAGCACATTATTATTAAAAAAAGATAACATTTTATTTCATTGCGCGATTTGTATCCTTTTTCGTCAGTTGATTTAAACTCTGCACAAATGTCAATTAAAGTTCTCAATTTCTCAACGCCCCAAAGCGTAACAGAACAACGCGCATGAGGATCATTAATATCTGATCTCTTCTTGGAAGAGTGAGTTTGGATAGCTTGTGGATACTTAGGGTAATGCTTTAAGTCTGTAGACCCTTCTGGAGTTATTTCACGAAATTTAGGTGAAACAAAAATTATAACCAGTTCTAGTCAAATGTTTTTATTCTTATGGTTGTTTTAATCTTGACAGCGGACGTAACCTTTGGTGAATTACGAAACAGGTATAGAGAAAATTGCTTGCGGGCTAGCAACAATAAGGGATAACTGGTGTAAAAGTCATCACTCTTGCAACGCATACATTTTTAAGGTAAATAAAATTAACGGAATGTTTCAAACAACAAAAACTTTTTAACAGAAAACAGTGGTCAACCGGGCTACCGAATGACCTAAAATATAACTGTGATCGCGGTCACGGTAAATATCAATGTTTGAAATGTTTTTTTTCAAACTCATTAATAATTCATCAAGTTAAAAGAAAGAAAATCACAACGATGAAGGAGGTTGGGATACCCGGTCTTACAGTAAGGACACTCGAACCGTGAACACTTGACATTTTTCTGTACATTTTTTTTTTTGACAATTAAGAAATAATGGTTCTTCTTATGATGTATAGTGTTACATGTTTCGCATTTTGTAAGTGTAAAAACATTAAATACTCTTATCAAAAGGTCGAGCCCGCATTCTATAGTCACTAAAAAAATGTACAAACAAATATCAAGTGTTCACGGTTCGAGTGTCCTCACTGTAATTAGCATAGATTTTGACGATTTTACTTCTCCGTTTACTCCTTAACTTTTCTTTCGATTGAGAAGATATATCAAACACTCAAGACACTGTTTTATCGGCTATCCAAACACCTCGAATTTCGTCCAAAATACTCCGCTGCACGTCGTGCTTTCAACTCTCTTCTCGGTGTTTGGATAACCCGATGAAACATTGCCACTCGTGTTTGACATAATTTATTACATTATGATCAAATACTTTTGTACCCAATCCCCAACCGCACCAAACTGTCTAGCTTGTTAATGTTTGATCTACTTAACAGAACTGCTCCGAATAGTTTACAGGGTCCTTTTTTAAAAATACCCTCGATGTTCAGTCATTGTTTGAACACTAGTTCTTCTACCTTTTATAAAATAAGTGTGGAGATCACTTCATTGTCATTGGCTGAGGGCAGGCCATTTATCGTTCACTTGTACTCCGGTGCAGATTAATGCGCTCTTAACTCGTGATGTTTTAAAATTCTAGAAAGAGAGAAATTTCAAATATCACAATTAATAGCGTAATTTAATACTTTTTTTCAAATCCATTTTGAAATCACCGGTTCTCCTTACAATGTGATTGGCTCTCGGAAGTGCGAGTTATTCACGAATCGCACTATCTTCTGCTCTAAATCGCATCTTTTTCTCAGGCAGTCAAAATGGGACAGTAAGCCAAAACAACCAATCAGATATTTAGCCTTTATAAACTAACAAGTCACAATGCAGGAAAATGAAAGACAAAAAAAGCCATTGTTTGGCAAATTTGGCATCTTGGTTCAGTAAGCATTTGTACTGACCAAAGTCTTGTAGTTCTTGTATTTACACTGTAGAATATTAAATTACAAGTGCGATTTCAAAATGGATCTGATAAAGTGGTAATTGACTTCGGGTCATGCAATTTTGGCCTGAAATTATACTTGTGACTAACTGAACGCCTGGAAGAGGCTACAAAAGTTTGAGATATTAAAGAGCTTTTGCTTCATCCTCCTGCGCCTCGTTCGATTTTGAAATCACACGCATGATTTCAGACCAAATTGCACTCCACTCAGCTCAATTACCATTATTAATTACACTCGAATTCATGCACAATTACCTATACCAATAACGTTTACACTGGAAAGTAAGTGTATGGAACGGAATGCCTTTGACGATAAGGAATCACTTTCCAAAAATTTATTAATTTAAGAGGAGGATGAAGCAAAAGTTGTTTAATATCTCAAAGTTTAGTAGCCTCTTCCTGGTATTTAGTTAGTCGGGCGCAGCGCAGAAAACCGGCGCGCGAAAAAAATAAAAAAAAAAAGACGCGGCGAGAGGAAGCAATTTTTTCTGTTGCGCCGATAATAGGAAAAGAACAGTGAGCTTTCGCGGGATTTCGATTGTCTAAGTAATGAAATTCCCTTTTGGACATGCAAAGGGGCGAGTAGTTACAGCAGAAAATATTTTATCTCAGTTAATACTGGACGGATTTCTGACATTCAAAGTTCCTTAGAAACGAAGCTCAGATTGTGTACTTAAAGGTTAAGCATTTTTTTTTTTTTATTTGCGCCGATAATAGGAAAAGAGCAATTTTTACGTGACTCTAGCGTGATCTGTGTTGTCATGGAAATCCGTGAGACCGATCCCAGTCCTCCTTCGAGGCTGGTGGGCTGTTTTCCAACATGTACGACTTTCGTAGGCGCCGCCACCTGGAATTCTTAATTCGGTTCCAGATTGGCTGAAATTTGTGGCGGCCATATTGGATTTGGAAAGCAATAGAACCATTTTGGCTTTTGGCTTCTGATTGGTTACTGGTGATATGAGTGTTCTAAACATACTTACGATTTCACAATCTCAAGGTGCAAAGGCTCCCTATTCTGTAACGGTTTACTGCTGACCAACTAGGTTCTAATCTGAGAAAGAAGAAAAAGCATAAAAACCTTTAAACCAGGCTATTTAAAATTCATGAAGAACTTGTTCTCGAAATACTCGAGTAAAAGAAATCCTTTAGGGCTTGGTTAATGCCTTCTCCAACTCTTTCTTGAGCAGGCGGAAAAGTGAACTAAACATATATAAAATGGCTTGCACCA
>JAHPZR010027669.1:5000-10702 GCA_019787425.1 Platygyra sinensis
TGACAGACATGGATTGCACCCTGAACAGCTGCTCTTAACGCTGCTGCATCTGAAATGAACAGAGTATTCAATTGAGGTATCAAGAACAGATTTAAAAACGATCTCTAACGTTTCTCCTATTTCATCTGCAAAAGAAAAAAAACATGGGAGATGTAATCAATATCTTTATTATCAACTGTCATCGTTAGGATAAGCTTGTTTTATAATTTCTCAAACTTTAGTGCAGGGACCTTCTATCCTTACTACATCCCTCATTAAAATAGTCACTCTTTACATAAAAACTTGTAAACGAACGCTATAGAGACACCAGAATCACATGAATAACTAATCCTATTCATTCCCGATCTACATCACTTAAAACTATTTCCAAAAAGTCAGATAACGCTACTTTCAAATCTCTCGGACAGATTCGGAACCACTCTGCATGACCTCACATACATATATACCTTAGTTAGCTCACGCCAACAAACATTGCATTTTTATGATCAAATATCGAAATGAATGTCTACATGGCTTAAACCTGATTGACAGGCTCAAGAAAACAACATCTGTCTCTTACTAGTCGGTTTCTTTTGAAACAGACCAATTTTCGACTGCCACCTCAGTTTCGCGTCTGTTTCTTGTCTGATGAGCTTGTTAATTATTTCTAGTGCGTTACTTCAATATTACTTGCACATGTAATCAGAATCAGACTGGTTTCCAGGCGTTCTTTCTTGCCGCGATGACCGCGTCAAACCTGGAACGAAGTGCATAGTATCTAGAGCCCAGACTCTAGCACTTGAGCTGAGAAAGAGAAGGGACTAGGCTGAATATCAGACGTACGAAAATGATTTGAAAACGGCTTCATTCTCTGTTACCGTCTCAAAGAAAAGTGAGTACAAAAATTAAGCATTAAGCATACCTAAGATGCAATTCATGTCGGTGTAAATATCTTTAGAAACAAACTGAGGGTGCTGGCGTTGTTATGCGAGTTTTAAAACTACCGTAAACAAAACCTATTTAGAATGAAATATTTGTCATTCTGTAAACCTGAAGATGGATGCAATGACATCCCGAACAAGTTATTTTTCAAGCTGGAAATTTGTTTTAATTTCAATGCTAAGACATTATTTAAGTTATGTAGTAAATAGTTGGATTAATCACCTCCGATTGGCACACGTGTTCCAGGCGACTTCCTTTTTATTTCACCAGGAAAACCTATAGAGAGAACAAAAAAAATTAAACACAAGAGTCCGGCGAAAATTGAGTGCGTCCAAAAAGATACTTATCTAACTGTCTTCGCAGGGATTGTTGGCTATGTCAAGATGCCACGTGCTGTAGTAAACACAATTTATTGTTTCGCTGGGTTAGTACACGCGCTGTGATTGGCCAAATTAGCGGGCCGCATTCTACTTTGCGGCTCGCTAAAATTAAAGCTGTTTTTGTAGCCAAGATCTTTCGTGATTTATCGCCAAGTGTTTTTTAACTTTTATTGAAAGTAAAAGTTTAAAGCTTTCTCTTACTTCTAAAATTGTGCATAAAAATTTAAGCCACTTAACAAAGATTTCAAATTGACTTGTTTTGTTTTCGAGGTGCGTCAGAAATTTGAAGCCGTCTTGTGCGAGTAGATATCTTTTCCGAACCCGTCAGACACTCTGTAGAGATATAATATGTATCTTACTAACCTCGTTTTCTCGGTCCGTACTGTAAGTTAAGAATCCTCGCTTTTCTACTTCGATTTATGGCCCGCGCCCTTCGCGCTCGACGGGCCATAAATCGATGGGGTCAAAACTAAGTACGTAACTTACAGTACGGCCCTCAAACTCGGTTAGTACTTTTCATTACCTGTCAGTCTGGCCAGTTCTTTGAAATCGCTGGTGACTCTCAGCTTCTGTGTAACTGCCGAACTAGAGAGGAAAATCGCACATACACTCAGCGTCAAGAGAAAAATGAGGTCTTAAGGTCTCTTTCTCAGTGTTTAATGCTTTATAGCTTTTTACTCCAGAAAGTGCAACATATAACACATTTGAAGTACAATACCTGTTGCCTTACAAAATTCTTACCTACAAAATTTCTATAACATGCTATAGAGTGTCGAAGTAAAACCTATACTTATTTATTTTCACCAAGATACATATATCGAGCCCGTAGCGCGAGTCAAAATACAAACAACGAGTAAAAATTCGCAGCGATACTACACAAGAAAACGTCCTAAAAGAGATTTATTATCCAACCCGGCCCACCAAATTGGTATGTTCGTGCGAGCGGATTTACAGGGAATTCGTGACAGAAGTATTCGAAGCGGAACGGAATTGGCGCGAGAAATCCAGCTAACTGATTGGTCAACGGCAGGAAAACTGTCCAACCGGTCCTCTGGAGCATGGAGTACAAATACCGCGTGATATTTGTACTCGTCTTAGGCGTTATTTGTACTCTGCGAAGTGCAGTTGGATAATATATATATGTTATTTACCGGGCGGGAGGTCCGTATGGGAAAAAACTGTGCCCGAGGTCTTGAGTACGGCCCGAGGCCGAAGGCCGAGGGCCGTACTCAAGACCAAGGGCACAGTTTTTCCCATACGGACCGACCTAGCCCGGTAAATAACATGTTTATTTTTTTCCTGCAGTAAAGTGGTTTTACAGAGTACTAATGGGTTTGTTTACGCAACTCTTGTCATTGAATCGGCTTGCGCGCCGTCTACTAACGATTTGTAAAAATCTTGGCAACGAGCGCCGAATAATTCAGATAGTAGGCAAAGAAAGATGTATTAAAGAAGATATAGTTTTCGAACTACTTTATGTTAGTTGCATTTATTTAACCAGTTAAGTTTTCCAAAATTGTTTTTCCGATGTGAAATTTCGTGCGAAGTTTGAAGTTTTACTACAAAAACAATGTCTGTCAGTCGTCACTTTTAAAATCGCTTCAAATCAGACATTTCTAACGTAAATTGAATAGCAGAAAGCGAGGAAATTCGTTAAGTGTATTCTACAGAAATTCTCCTAAATACTGCAACGATCAGAAACGTAAACTTGACTGAATTTGACTCAAATTCTACGGCGAGGGGAACACAGGATTAAGCGCCATTACAGCGCCAAGCTACAAACAACCACCCAAGCAAACTTGCACAACTTCAAAACACTCAACTCAATTTACTTACAGTGACTTTCCTTGCCATTTTAAAGAGATCGGAGATAAACTTTATGGTGACTAATCGTCGATGGATGTGTAAAAAAGGCAAAAGATTGCCGATTACCGCTAACTTTTAGGAGCGAAATTTAGGCAGTGGTGCAGGAAGCGGGAAAAAATCCGGCCCGTGGGCCGTATCGTAAAAAGCTGGACCGGTCACGTGTGCCAGATTAGCCAATCAAATTCGAGGATTTAGGCATCCGGCCCGCTCAGATGCTTGAGAAAAAAATAAATCGTATTATTTTTTTCTCAAGCATCTGAGCGGGCCGGATGCCTAAATCCTCGAATTTGATTGGCTAATCTGGCACACGTGACCGGTCCAGCTTTTTACGATACGGCCCACGGGCCGGATTTTTTCCCGCTTCCTGCACCACTGCCTAAATTTCGCTCCTAAAAGTTAGCGGTAATCGGCAATCTTTTGCCTTTTTTACACATCCATCGACGATTAGTCACCATAAAGTTTATCTCCGATCTCTTTAAAATGGCAAGGAAAGTCACTGTAAGTAAATTGAGTTGAGTGTTTTGAAGTTGTGAAAGTTTGCTTGGGTGGTTGTTTGTAGCTTGGCGCTGTAATGGCGCTTAATCCTGTGTTCCCCTCGCCGTAGAATTTGAGTCAAATTCAGTCAAGTTTACGTTTCTGATCGTTGCAGTATTTAGGAGAATTTCTGTAGAATACACTTAACGAATTTCCTCGCTTTCTGCTATTCAATTTACGTTAGAAATGTCTGATTTGAAGCGATTTTAAAAGTGACGACTGACAGACATTGTTTTTGTAGTAAAACTTCAAACTTCGCACGAAATTTCACATCGGAAAAACAATTTTGGAAAACTTAACTGGTTAAATAAATGCAACTAACATAAAGTAGTTCGAAAACTATATCTTCTTTAATACATCTTTCTTTGCCTACTATCTGAATTATTCGGCGCTCGTTGCCAAGATTTTTTACAAATCGTTAGTAGACGGCGCGCAAGCCGATTCAATGACAAGAGTTGCGTAAACAAACCCATTAGTACTCTGTAAAACCACTTTACTGCAGGAAAAAAAATAAACATGTTATTTACCGGGCTAGGTCGGTCCGTATGGGAAAAACTGTGCCCTTGGTCTTGAGTACGGCCCTCGGCCTTCGGCCTCGGGCCGTACTCAAGACCTCGGGCACAGTTTTTTTCCCATACGGACCTCCCGCCGGTAAATAACATATATCTATTTACTCTTACCTGAAATAACAACCATTCTCATCTTGCTCGTCGAGCACGATCCGCAGATACCACGATGGTTGGTATAAAACCACACGAAGAACCTTATCACCGAATCTGTAATAAGACCGTAATTAGAGATCGTCAATTTTAGTAAAATTGTACTTAGAAAGAGACAAATGAAAAACTGGTCTGCGGAACAGGAACTATCTTGGAGATAGACTAGGCAGAACGTGTAGCGCGGACCCTCTTGTGCTCTACGCGTTATACAAAACGGTGTTTCCGATATAGTTCTGTTTGTCATTATGAATAGAAATCACTCCCTAGGAGCCTGCAAAGGATACTCGTCAGCAGTTTAAAATAAACCAATATAGAACTTTTGAAGCAGTTAGCTTACCGAGTGCAAATCCTGTCTAGGAGATCTTTGCCGCATGCTGGTGGGTTTGGCAGGTAAGTCGTTTGGTTGCTGTTAATTTCTTGTATACGAGAACAAATGGCTCATTAATCGCCGCACACGATTGAGGCGATGGCATCCGGGACACAGCTTGTGTTCACAAAGGAAAAGAAAGACTTATAAACTTCAGGACATGACTCAGGCATATAAAGGAGTAAAGTGAACAAGCCCGGCGTAAATTAAGTATTTAATGGCACGATTTCATCGTTCTAAACCCAGCCGAGTTTCCCAACATGGCTTTATTATCGCTATGCAGGTAAACAAAAAAGAAACTCACTCGATACTCATATCTTGAACAGTACTGTTAAACACTGACTGTTTACAGTAAACACATGAAATCCATACTCATGGTAACCTGAAAACAAGAAAATGAACTGAATGTAAGATAAAATGTAATAGTATACTATCGGAGCTGCAATATCACTCGGATAAGCTCTGATCTTTTTTTCTTAATTGATCCCTTAGTTCAGAAACAATAAAGCTCGATTGACACGGCTCATTTCCTTGAAGCGTTTCTCTAGTTGAGGTTATTACTCTGATACTATTGGCATCAGTGTAGATAAGAGAAAGCAAGAAGAGATAGAAAAGTACATTGATTTCGTAAGGATCCTCAGCAGGATACGAGAAATTCCATGGTATGCATATTGCCGTCAGGAGCCCATTACTAGGAGCCTGCAACTCCCATATTAAGCCAATGCGACCGCATTTTTGGTCAGAACTTCATGGTAGCCCACATATCTATATATGGATAAGACATTCCATATATGGATATATATGGATAAGACAATATAGGAGTGTGCTCTATATGTGGGCTAGCATGAAGTTCTTGCCGCATTTTTACAGACCAGTCCTATTGTTAGATATTTTTCCCGCGAAAACGGCCAGTTC
>JAHPZR010027670.1:0-32621 GCA_019787425.1 Platygyra sinensis
CTCTTAGGATCGAGAAACGCCGGTCAACGACCCATTTGGCAAATCGCTCATATTTTGCCCAAAGATACCCTTAGGTGACCTAATTCTAAAAATCATATTTAAAGATTCCAGCGAATTTTTATTTTTTAGAAATTCGCGAAAATTTGAAAGCGCGGTCGAAGTGCGGTTTTTCGTGTAATAAAATGACCGAAATAAGGTGCGAGGACGAAGCGCTGCTAAGGTCTTAAAATAAATTCAATTGACTTCAAACTTCACACAAATGTGGAACAACCATTCTAATTTATTTTTCGTTTTAAACTAATCTCAGATATGTTTATCTAGTGGTTTTCCGAACCATTTTAAAAACACCTCTCAAGCGTGTTAAAAATGGCGGCACAATGTAGGTCATGTTTAACAGCATAAAAGTGCATCTGGTACCTCACTTTTCGATTATTTTACTTTACAGCCTTAAAATATCATTATTAAACATATACCATGCCAATTTTCATGCTCGAACTCGCAGTATTTCCCTTTGAGAAAAACGAAAATCTATGTCAATGTGTTGGGCGCAAGTGACACAATATTTATACACGAACAAGAGACAAATCAATTTCAATGGCGAAAATAAAAGGCTGTCATTAATTAAAAATCCCGTCAATTCACTGCTATCATAGAAACATACTTTCCACTACATAAAAACTGTTTTAGACGTTTTAGAAACGCTTTAACTTTGTTTAATTTCGTGTTTGCCGTCATGTCTAGTTTGTCATCGCGTGTGTTCCCGTAAACAACACCGTGAATGGTTATCACTACAAACGCAAGAGATTTAATTTCCTGGAAACTTAATGTTTTCTATTTACCACAGCGCTTTGAGTTCATTAAGACACAATAATGGGTCAACTTGGAATGCTGTCAAGTTAGCATTAAGGACGTTAAAAGCTAAGACTTAAAATTAATCGAGTTGAAATGTCTTGAAGCAAATTAGAATGGTGCCCTTACTGATTCTAATTTGGCAAACAGCCGATCTCGGTTCAAGCTCAAGAATTCGAGAGGTTAATCCGGCAATGAATTACCGGTAAAACAACAAAATCAAACCGAGGTCATCAAAAGCGTAAGTTAAAAGTTTGAAATAAATTGCGCCTATGTAAATTGGAAGCAAGTGAAAACTGTGAAACGGTCAGACCCAAACAAATAAACAAAATGTTTTAAAATGTGACTAATTTCATCCGAAAATGTTACAGGAAACATACCTAAAAGCCGTTGATTCCCCTCAATACCACTCCACATTGTATTAAAGAGCCTAAGCTTTCTGCTGTAAGAAACGGGATACATGAGTCTGTTTTTAAAATATCGGCAACCGTCCTGCGTCGCTGATATTCGAGACTCGGTAAAAGTGTAACACAACCGTATGACCAGCCCAGTCACGCTTCACTACTCTTGCGCAAATGATCAACATTTCACAATTTACATAACCGATTAAAAGTTTAAAGCAGTGACAGTAGATTGAAATGCGATTTTTAAAGTTGCACTAGCCAGGAACAATTATTTCTTGTTCTTGAATGGCTTTTAGCTGTAGCTACAGGGGGGAGGGCATACTCCCGGAAATTTCAGATATCGGTGTGCCGTGTAGGACTACGTGGTCTCTCGTAACGCCAACATTGAAACAGCAGATGACTCCCGAAGTATCACTAAGCTAAATAATTTTCAGTTCAGCTCGGTTCCGCTGAGTCAATTACCTGTTGGTGCGCGTATTGCATTGATCATGCAACCTCGTTCCCGGGGTTTACCCTTTTTCCTCCCCATTTTCAAAGGGCAAATTGTTGACCGTGGATAAGTGGAAAAACAGTTAAACCGGAAAAGCGTTTTGAACATATTTAGCGTTTACCAACAGGCAATTGAACTGGTTATAATGCTAATCGTATCTGATAGAATCTCAAGTTTTCTTTCCATACACACGGGGTTTACAGTGCATACTACTAGATGGGCGTGGCCGGGACAGTCAACTTGCTAGTGAACCACTGTGTGGAGGGATTGTAGATCGTGCCTACGCTTTACCCTTCTAGGCCTCTGTGTTATTCTTATGAACTGACGATGTTGTTACAATGATATTATTTAGCTTTATGCTAATGATCAAAGGTTTCTTTTAAATTTGAAATAGGCCCCTTTGCAGGATCCGGTCACATGGTACGGAATAAATTACGCTGGGGACGCAAATGAGCAGTGGGACTTTCAAAACAAAGGAAAGTCGGGCTGGACTGGTAGAGTTCTTTGTTTGGGAAGTCCCACTGCGCGTTTGCGTCCCAGGTAATTTATTCCGTACCATCTGTGACTGGATCCTGCAAAGGGCCTATTTCAAATTTAAAAGAAAACCTTTGATCATTAGCATAAAGCCAAATAATATCATTGTAACAACATCGTCAGTTCATAAGAATAACACAGAGGCCTAGAAGGTAAAGCGTAGGCACGATCTACAATCCCTCCACACAGTGGTTCACTAGCAAGTTGACTGTCCGGCCACGCCCATCTAGTAGTATGCACTGTAAACCCAGTGTGTATGGAAAGAAAACTTGAGATTCTATCAGATACGATTAGCATTATAACCAGTTCAATTGCCTGTTGGTAAACGCTAAATATGTTCAAAACGCTTTTCCGGTTTAACTGTTTTTCCACTTATCCATGGTCAACAATTTGCCATTTGAAAATGGGGAGGAAAAAGGGTAAACCCCGGGAACGAGGTTGCATGATCAACGCAATAACGCGCACCAACAGGTAATTGACTCAGCGGAACCGAGCTGAACTGAAAATTATTTAGCTTAGTGATACTTCGGGAGTCATCTGCTGTTTCAATGTTGGCGTTATGAGAGACCACGTAGTCCTACACGGCACACCGATATCTGAAATTTCCGGGAGTATGCCCTCCCCCCTGTAGCTACAGCTAAAAGCCATTCAAGAACAAGAAATAATTGTTCCTGGCTAGTGCAACTTTAAAAATCGCATTTCAATCTACTGCCACTGCTTTAAACTTTTAATCGGATTATGTAAATTGTGAAATGTTGATCATTTGCGCAAGAGTAGTGAAGCGTGACTGGGCTGGTCATACGGTTGTGTTACACTTTTACCGAGTCTCGAATATCAGCGACGCAGGACGGTTACCGATATTTTAGAAACAGACTCATTTATCCCGTTTCTTACAGCAGAAAGCTTAGGCTCTTTAATACTATGTGGAGTGGTATTGAGGGGAATCAACGGCTTTTAGGTATGTTTCCTGTAACATTTTCGGATGAAATTAGTCACATTTTAAAACATTTTGTTTATTTCTTTGGGTCTGACCGTTTCACAGTTTTCACTTGCTTCCAATTTACATAGGCGCAATTTATTTCAAACTTTTAACTAACGCTTTTGATGACCTCGGTTTGATTTTGTTGTTTTACCGGTAATTCATTGCCGGATTAACCTCTCGAATTCTTGAGCTTGAACCGAGATCGGCTGTTTGCCAAATTAGAATCAGTAAGGGCACCATTCTAATTTGCTTCAAGACATTTCAACTCGATTAATTTTAAGTCTTAGCTTTTAACGTCCTTAATGCTAACTTGACAGCATTCCAAGTTGACCCATTATTGTGTCTTAATGAACTCAAAGCGTTGTGGTAAATAGAAAACATTAAGTTTCCAGTAAATTAAATCTCTTGCGTTTGTAGTGATAACCATTCACGGTGTTGTTTACGGGAACACACGCGATGACAAACTAGACATGACGGCAAACACGAAATGAAACAAAGTTGAAGCGTTTCTAAAACGTCTAAAAAAAGTTTTTATGTAGCGGAAAGTATGTTTCTATGATAGCAGTGAATTGACGGGATTTTTAATTAATGATAGCCTTTTATTTTCGCCATTGAAATTGATTTGTCTCTTGTTCGTGTATAAATAGTGTGTCACTTGCGCCCAACACATTGACATAGATTTTCGTTTTTCTCAAAGAGAAATACTGCGAGTTCGAGCATAAAAATTGGCATGGTATATGTTTAATAATGATATTTTAAGGCTGTAAAGTAAAATAATCGAAAAGTGAGGTACCAGATGCACTTTTATGCTGTTAAACGTGACCTACATTGTGCCGCCATTTTTAACACGCTTGACAGGTGTTTTTAAAATGGTTCGGAAAACCACTAGATAAACATATCTGAGATTAGTTTAAAACGAAAAATAAATAAGAATGGTTGTTCCACATTTGTGTGAAGTTTGAAGTCAATTGAATTTATTTTAAGACCTTAGCAGCGCTTCGTCATCGCACCTTATTTCGGTCATTTTATTACACGAAAAAGCGCACTTCAACCGCGCCTTCAAATTTTCGCGAATTTCTAAAAAATAAAAATTCGCTGGAATCTTTAAATATGATTTTTAGAATTAGGTCACCTAAGGGTATCTTTGGGCAAAATATGAGCGATTTGGCAAATGGGTCGTTGACCGGCGTTTCTCGATCCTAAGAGTTAGCTATTCTTAAACTTTGCAAAAAGTTGTGTGTTATCGTGCTTATCAAAATTTGAAAATATAAAAAAAGAATTCAACGTGCAATTGTTTTTAATTATAAGCCCTTAAACCTGTAAATAAGGGTGTTTTTAGCGGGTCGTACTGTTGCTATGTTAACCTATTGTGCCACGAAAATGATAACAACATATTCACCGAGGACTAGGCGATTCTTTAATACCATGATTGTAGCATCAAATGATGAAGAGTGGCTAAATAAGAGCGACCCATCAAACTCGAAAGTGCTGGTGAAACTATTTCGAGTCAACTTAATCACGGCAAATGTTAGTTAACATGCGTCAACATTCACTTCTCACCTGCCTTTATTGTATTTAGTATCTTAGCAAAGATGTCTGTCTCATTAAAAGGGCAGGGTCAAGTAATATCCAATTTTATTATATGGCAAGATAGGCTTGAGATAAATCCGAGCGATCTGATTGGCTCTTTCTTGGTCGGGGATTTCACCATACGGACCGTTTCCATGGAAACGGTATAAGCTGTTTATTTTTCTGTTTTCGAAATCAGGCAAATTCAAAATTTGCAGCAAAAACTACGAAAAGAAAACGTGTAAATACTTTCATTCTTCGCAGAGAAACTACCTAAACGATTGATATTTTACAGAGCTTACGATAAGAACGAGGAAGAAGAATTTTTACGAAGCGAATTTTATCATCCTGAAGATCTGGAAACGTCTAATGTAAAGACTGAATCAGGCATCGGCGAAAGTCAGGAGGCCATTGACGATTTTATAAAGAAGCAAAAATGTGCAAACACAAATAAGCAGATGGCTACTGAGCTGAAAACTCTTCTCCACTAATTGTTAGGTAACGGTATGACAAATGAGAGAGTTAAAACCCTAACTGCGAAGGAGCTTGACCACTTCTTGCCTACTGAAAATTTTTTTTTTTTATGAACAAATGCAGGAAACACCGGCAAGAGTACAAGCCGCAACAATTTCCAATTTTCAACGCGGAATTGTCCAGAATGAAAAGAAGCGTCGAACTGTTATCGAGAGAGATGGAGGATTGACTCCAAGACTGCCTCTTCATTAGCGCTAGCTGTTTATATGTTTGAATGATTTCACAGCAACCAACTTCGACATTTCTTCATCCATATCTTGTGATGCGCAAGTTCCATGCAGGATTAGCCTGCGAACAGGCTCTCCGTATGGGTTATTCCGAGATTTGCTTTTGAATGACGCGCGAGCGGGCGAGAGAGGGAGAGCCTGCAATGGTCCTTTTACGATTTGAGTTCTGCCTCATTTTCCGTTTGACGGATCTGTTAAGTTATCAAATTGAAATAAACCAATCACAACTAAAGCGGAAATGACCTTGTAGGTCATGACGGCGGTCAAAAAATGAAACTTTTGATACACGTGCACTTGTTTACATGAAAGTGCAGTTGCCCAGAAACTCCGAAGAAAACATTTGGACGAAAATCCGGAAGAAAACCGCTCGATTTACAAAAGCGTTCCCTGCCAATAAATTATATCTTATCATCTACTATTATATAACAACCGAGTTTCATTACTCGAAACGTGACTCAGCGTATGGATGTTATGTATGGGTAAAAACGTTAATAGACATTTCCGCCCATTTTAGCCCTTCTTTTAGCCGAAATTTTGATATTTTTGAACTAAAAATAACTGACCTCAATGTTAACACCTCCATATTCTGAAAGGGGGGAGTCACGTTTCCAGTAATGAAACTCGGTCGTTATGTAATAGTAGATGACGGCGGCAACTATGTCACGTCTCACAAGCTGAACTTTCGCATTGTAAAAAAAAAAAATAAATAAACAATAACTTTTCTGACAACGAAACCTTGAGCCACCTATATTCCAGTGCGATAAGATCGTCCAAATTTGTTTACTTTTAGCGCCTCCATCTCCCTGAAGTCGCATGACACCAGCTTCGTTTGAAAATTAAAAATGCACGAGAAAACGTTCACGCGTCACGGTTGAATGCAAATGGTAGTATTTGACATGTGTCAAGCCGAATTGGCCAATCAGCAATTTACGTTCAGAATCTGAACCTAAATACTCAAATCGTGCAAGGAGCATTGCAGGCTCTCCCTCTCTCGCCCCCTGTAGCTTTTGACCGCGCGCCAATCGAAAGCAAATCTCGCAATAACCAATACGGAGAGCCTGTTTGCAGGCTAATGCAGGATCGACAGAAACCATTTTCCGAATTTCAACAAACTGCAGCTGTTGAGACTTGTGACAAATTCCGTTGCAAATCGTTCTTGAAGCCTTGTTTATACTCAACATGATTTACGTTCATTGAATTTGTTTTCAAACTCGTGGTAGCTTGTTCTTTTTTGAGTTGCTCGCGTCATCAAAAACACACGGAGGAAGCCATTTGAATTCAAGTGACCGGAAGTGCGCTTTAACTTACTTAAAACAAACAAGCACTAGTGCCATATAATAAACTACTTACTAACCTAGCTAGCTCGATTCGTACTGGGGAATGTTGGCCCTCGGTCGTTTTCGTACGGACCTCGCTGCGCTCGGTCCATACTGCCACGACCACGGGCCAATATTCCCCAGTATGGCCCTCGCGCTCGGTTGGTAAGAGGTTATTATTTTTTTCTCAAGCATCTGAGCGGGTCGGATTCCTAAATCCTCGAATTTGATTGGCTAATCACGCGCACGTGACCGATCCAGCTTTTTACTATACGGCCGGCCACGGGCCGGATTTTTTTCCCCCGCTCTACATAAGTTTCGCTCTTAAAAGTTAGCGGTAATCGTTAGTGGTAATCTTTTGCCTGTTTTACACTTCCATCAACGAAAAGTCAACACAGGTTTATCGCTGTTCACTTAAAAATGGCAAGGAAAGTCACTGTAAGTAAATTCAATTGACTGTTTTGAAGTTGTGAGAGTTTGCTTGTTGTTTGTAGTTTGTGGTTCGCTATCTCTGGCTAATGAGCATTATTCACCTCCTAGCGAGTGAATAATGCGTAAGCGAACAAAAATAAAGCATACTTTTGAATAAAGCATACTTTTGATTCACACTGATTTAAACGGTGTTTAAGGACCGTTATTCTAGACTGTCACGAGTTTTTTTCGAAGATTAATTATAGATTTTCCATGTTCAAAGATTCTGTAAATAGTTTCGCGAATTTTTCGCATGCTTTGTACAGCTTGCACGTTTTCCACGCATGAATTGAGAGGTCAAATTAAATCCATTTTTAATGGTTTCCTTCTGAAAATGTTGTTGAGATCACTTCTTGTGTATATACTAAAACAATTATTCTTCTCAATCTCGGTGAATAGTGGCAGAATATTTACCTCGATTTCAAAGAATAATTGTTAATTATCCTGAAGATCTGGAAACGTCTAATGTAGAGACTGAATCTGGCATCGGCGAAAGTCAGGAGGCCATTGACGATTTTATAAAGAAGCAAAAATGTGCAAACACAAATAAGCAGATGGCTACTGAGCTGAAAACTCTTCTCCACTAATTGTTAGGTAACGGTATGACAAATGGAGAGTTAAAACCCTACCTGCGAAGGAGCTTGACCACTTCTTGTCCACTGAAATATTCTTTATGAACAAATGCAGGAAACACGGACAAGAGTACAAGCCTCAACAATTTCTAATTTTCAGCGCAGAATTGTCGAGAATGAAAAGAAGCGTCGAACTGTTATCGAGAGAGACGGAGGATTGACTCTAAGACTGCCTCTTCATTAGCTGTGTATAATGTTTGAATGATTTCACAGCAACCAGCTTCGACATTTCTTCATCCATATTTTGTGATGCGTTATTTAAAATACTCCATGCAGGATCAACAGAAACCATTTTCCGAATTTCAACAGACTGCAGCTGTTGACAAATTCCGTTACAAATCGTTCTTGAAGCCTGTTTATACTCAACATGATTTAGGTTCATTGAATTTGTTTTCTAACTCGTGGTAGCTTGTTCTTTTTGAGTTGCTCGCGTCATCAAAAACATTCGGAGGAAGCCATTTGAATTCAAGTGACCGGAAGTGGGCTTTAACTTACTTAAAACAAACAAGCACTAGTGCCATATAATAAACTACTTACTAACCTAGCTAGCTCAAGCCGTACTGGGGAGTATTGGCCCTTGATTGTTTTCGTACGGACCTCGCTGCGCTCCACGACCACGGGCCAATATTCCCCAGTACGGCCCTCGCGCTCGGTTAAGGCGGCGAAATACGAAATACAAAAACCCTCAACTTGTCGCGCAACATTGTTTCGTTGCAAGTTTTCGTCGATGTTTCCCGTTTTTTCACCTTGCGTTATCAACTTGATCGGCAACAAAAACATTTGTTGCGGGTTGAAGAAATGCGGCGAGCTGATTGGTTGATTTGCTAGGGCACGAGCAGATTTGTTGCGCGACAAGTTGTGAGTTTGATGAAAAACGAGAAAGAAGGCCAAAATTTGTTGCTCAAAGTAGACCCGCGCTCTACTTTTTGCAACAACTTCTTTCAACACGCAACAAATGTTTTTGTTGCGCGACAAGTTGATCACGCAAGGTGAAAAACGGGAAACATCGACAAAAACTTGCGACGAAACAATGTTGCGCGACAAGTTGAGGGTTTTTGTATCTCGTATTTCGCCGCCTTTAGTAAGAAGTTAAGGTGGCCGAACACAGTTTTCGCGCGTGCTTTTGCTGATGCAATTCAGCACGTGCACAAGGATTTCAAAACAACAAACATGCCGTCAATAGAGCGATCACTTTATTTACTCAACACCCGCGCTATCTGTGTTATTTTTCTCTATAATTGAACGCAGTGTATTGATGGCTTTAGTCTTTTATTATTTTACAAAGATATGTTGGAAAAGGTAACGATGCAAAGAACCCAGCAATTTTCAGCTTTTGTTTGTTACCGAAGGAACCCAGTTAAATGCAACGCATGCGTAGTAAGTCGAAAAAATTGCGACTGAGTGAAAAATTGACTTTCGGAGATACGCCTATTTCTCGAGAACCACTCATTAGAATTTCACGAAATTTAGAGCGAAAATAATTTAGGAAATAAGTAACTGGAGGATTCAAAAAAATTAAAATTTAACAAAGGAAATTCAAGATATGCCAGTGAACCTTCAACGAGGGATAATTAAAGATCTGTTTGTTATTAAAATAGAGCTAACATGTCAGTATGGTTACAAGCTTGTTGCATGCAAATTATAAAGAAAATCTAATGACTAGATTTTCTGCAAATAAACAAAACCGATTTTAAACGCTTGTTTATAATTAATCATGTTGCCATGGCAACGGCACATACGACAGTTTAATTATCAAAAAGTTGAAGTTTGTGTTGTTAACTTGCTTGCTGCCATTTTTGGGGACGAAAGGATCAAGAGTTTTAGAAGCAAAGGTAAATGAAACAGAGGTATCAAAAACTGTGTTCAGCCACCTTAATATCTCAGAACTTATGAGTACCTCGGACTGTTTGGAAACTTACGAATATTTTTTATCATTTTCCGGAAAACCTTAAAATACTTAGGTCCGTTGATTTGTTCGTTTGTCCGTGATCCTAAGTGGGTTTTTATTTTGTGCATTCCTGCCCTTTTTCCCCTTTGTATATCTAAAGACCATTCACTAAAACAAAGTGAAAATGTTATGGCATTTAATGATAATCCGCGTGTCAAACATTCGTTTTTCTCTTCGAGAAAATAGAGTTGAGATAACATTAACGACGCTACAGCCATATTGTTAAAGTTTGTCGTTAGGCAACCATCAGGCCTTAGAGTGACATTCAACGCTCGTCCATCCAAAATAATCCAGACAAACGCAAAACCGCTTTTTAAATCAGTTACAAGTAAAAAAATACACTATATCTACATCTTTCCAGTTGAATAGCTCAATCATGCTAGCTGATGGTTATCTGAACGTAACTCAGCTACCAGTTAGAAATATCTGCCGATTCTTCGCTCACAGTTAACCCCATAATCCCTTGATTTTAGATGTTTCTCCTAAAAAAAGTAATGAAATCAAGAAATCCAATTATCTTTAATTAAAATATTTCCCCGTTTCTGATTGGTTAAAACAACACGCATAATTCACCATAACCAGCTGCTGTTGACCAGATATTGAACCAATGACTTCAAAAGTGCAGATCGCCTCAAATTATTGAACCGATCACGTCAAAATGACGTTAAATGTGGAGCCCACTACAGGTAATTATTGAACCGTCCACCGAGAAGAGAAACCTGGAGAGAGGTTGAGGTTGTGTTACTTTTGATGAGCGAAAATACAAAGAGCGAAATGGCGAAACTCCTTTAAGAACGGGGAAATATTCTGAATGAATAATAAAGCAATTATTTAATTCGGCTTTCGTAGGATATGAATAATTCTGCAGATCTCGGAGGGTGTTATTCACCTCGTCCTTCGGCCTCTGTGGATAACACCCTCCTTGATGTCTTTGACTTGCAGAATTCTTCAAATCCCATTCAACCTCGTTTAATAATTGCTACATCATACCAAGTCTAATGATGTTTACTTGCGTACAGTCCATCCTCAAGTTTCTCTTCAACCGGGACCTAAGTTCGCCACTGTAGGAAGTGACATTACCCTACCAACCTGTCAGGTGACTGGATACCCAGCACCAGTGGTGACATGGAGGAAGTCGATTGGTCAGTTACCCCAGGGGAGGACGCACTATAACAACAGTGTCTTAAGCTTACAAATTTCTGATGTCCGTAAAAGTGACTCTGACTGGTATTTCTGTTCAGCGGTCAACGTTTTAGGAAATGTTGAAAGAAAAACTCAACTAGTTGTGGTTTCCCTTCCTGTGTTTATCGTTAAGCCTCCTGGAAAGGTATTTGCTACTACTAGCGGCACTTTGACGTTAAACTGCAGCGCATTTGGTGATCCACCACCAGTCATTAGCTGGAAAAGACAAGGAGCAGCACTGCCCGAGGGGAGGAGTCACAGGACAAACGATGGGTTTATCATAAGAGATCTGAAAGAAGAGGATGCTGGGACCTATATTTGTGTGGCTACAAGTGCAGGAGTGTTTGATGTCGAAGCAATAAGTTATGTTGAAGTTAAAAAACCCAGAGGTAAGTGATTTGTGAAATGATTACCCATGGGTACAAAGGAAATTGGAAAGAATGAATCAGTATTTCTCATATAAAGGCTCACTGGTTTTTAAAATGAAAGGAGGTAAATATCGGACCACTATTTTAACCCTTGGACGTACAAAAGGGGAGGGGCGGATGCCTCCGCCCACCTCCCTCCCACCCACAATGTGCTTTTTTCAAACTTTTGAGAAGACCTACTCTATGGGGATAAAACTTTCAGTAGCCGTTCCTTTATTTACTTATTTATTTTTCTTTATTATTATCTTTTTTTATTTTAAACTTACAGTAGCAATACAGGTAATACAGCCCCCACTTACAACATTACTTAAAAACAAAACTAAACAAACAATCATGTCTTTGTTACTTATGATACTAACACTACATTACTTTAAAGCCACGAATTACGGTCATCGAAACAACAACAACAACAACAACAACAACAACAGAGTGCTCTAGAGCGTAACAACGCCTCGAATCTTCCTTTTGTCTGTCTTGAGCTTGTTTTTTAAAAACGTGAGGTAGGAATTAAAACAGAAGGGGTCTTCATTTTTTGCCAAAATATTCCTTTATTCTCTGCTGAAATTTAAATATGTTAATTGCGTGTCCATCATTTTTGAGGTTGCCGTGACAACTACCAAACCAGGTCTGGCAAAATTTAACTTTTTGAAACAATTCTGTAGTTTTTTTTTCCGTTTTCCCCAAATTGCAGAGATTCGTAAATTCGTACATTTGATAAGCAAGGCTTGAATTTGTGTTCAATCTCGTTCTTTTATAAAAAGTAAAATCCAAGATGGCGAATCCAGCATTGTGGTTAAAATTGCGTCATTTGACGTCATAACCAACAAAAAAATGGTATCATCTTGTAGACCAAACTCAGGGGTATTTAATCAATGTAAATTTATTTCGCTATGCTTTAAAAGAACGAAAACCAAGAGTGGTGTTGTATGCTCCCCATAGTGGGGCTATGAGTTACCTCTTGCCCCAGAGATTTTTTTTTTTATTAACTTTATTAGGCTTAATTACCTTAAATTACAAATAATTATGCAAAAAAAACCAAACAAACAAACAAACAAACAAAACAAAACTAATAACGATGGTTCCATATGGTGATGACTTATCGTATTTCGCACGTTAGTCGTACATCTTAAAAACTAGTTTTACATTCGTTTATACTGCCAGTCTCAAACTTATTAATTGTAATAAGCAATAATGACACAGAGGTTTGCAATCATCTCTGTTAATATTTTGTGGCCGATAACTGCCACAATCAAAACAGAAAACAAAAACACACATCTTTTGTTAAAAAAAAAAAAAAAAAAAAAAAAAAAAAAAAAAAAAAAAAAAAAAAAAAAAAAAAAAAAAAACATACGTAATAAATAAAAATGAAAACCAAAAATAAAAACAAAATTAATTCCTACAAATTTGAACCTTAATGTTCATACTCTTAAAATTACCCAAATTACCTGTTTATTACCTGTTTATTACCTGTTTATAATGGCTTTATTTGTAAGCAGGCTTTCCGAATTTTGGTATGTGAAACCTTTCGAAAATTCATAGTATATCGAATCCGGCGACATACGAATTTCAAACACGTAACACGAGGGTTTAATTTGTACTGGCAGTTTTTTCGGCCTTTGGAAATGTATGCCTTTTTCATTACGTAAAAACTGGTTGGGTTACCAGTCTGGAAAATTAGCGAAATTTAACTGACAAAATTCATTATAGGTTTTAACATTTATAGGCACGATATAAAATGTGGAAACCAAAAACACTAACTTTATTGAGGACGTGGAAATATTCTCAGTAGTAAAACGAAAGAAAGCCACCTTAAAACTCTTATGTTAGAGAGAAAAACCGGAAATCGATGCACACTTTTTTGGTCGTTTTCGTTTTCTAAGGCCAGCCGTAACCATTCGAAACCCCATTTTCTCTTAATAAAATGTCAATTACCAAGTTAATTTAATTCTTATAATGCCTATAGTTAAATTGAGAAGCCAGTTTAAAGCAAAAGTTTCTCTTTGTTATCAGATTGTTCTGATCTGCTGAAATCAGGCCATACTCAAAGTGGATTGTACTCTGTCAACCCAGACGGAAGAGGGCACTTTACTGTCTACTGTGACATGCGGTGACGGTGGAGGCTGGACCGTCTTTCAGAGAAGACAAGATGGCTTGGTAGACTTCTATCGGGGATGGAACGACTACAAAGCAGGCTTTGGTCAGCTGACTGCTGAGTTCTGGCTCGGAAACGACAAGATCCACCGACTGACGGCCTCTAGACCGAGCTCTCTACGAGTGGAGCTGAAGGACTAGAATGGAGTTAAAGTGTACGCCAAATATGGCAAGTTCAACATTGGTGATGAGCAGGCGCAGTATCGACTTGAAGTTGGTTCATATTCAGGTACAGCGGGAGATTCGTTAGCATATCATAATAACATGGCGTTTACCACAAAAGACAGAGATAATGACAGTCGTGGCAGCAGAAACTGTGCTGTACAATATACAGGCGCTTGGTGGTACCAAAGTTGCCACCTCTCCAATCTAAACGGACAATACCTGGGAGACCAACATGACAGCCGAGGAGCCAGGTGAAGAGACTTCAAAGGTTCTCTTTCACTCAAATTCACTGAAATGAAACTGAGGCCGTTATCGTAGAAAGAATACAAGTAACAGGTTTAATCCTGTTAATGACGTTGGTGCAAATACGTCAATGATCTTTGACCACCACAGTCGCAGCTGTAAACAATATTAGTCGATCATAAACTATGATTAGTTAACTTAAGTAAAGTAATTTAAGCGGTTGTAAAACGAAGTTTCCGTAGTTGATTATTTTCGAACAAAGAAGATGATTTCCGATCCCTTATAGTCACTAATATTGTGAGATCCTTTTAACGACTGGTAGGTGAGTGAAGCAGCCGAATACTTTTTCTTACGAGATGGTGACTTGAGTTAACTTAACTCTTCCGTTCTTCTCCAGTATTGCCTTTGAGTTCGTTCGATTAGCACTGTCTTATTCAATCTTTTTTTTTGTCATTTAGTTTATCAGATATGGTCAGCGATAATTATCTGTCGATTAATAGAAGAAGGCAAAAATAAATCTAAATACTAACTGTAGCAAGCTCATTTGACAGCAAAGTTTTGCCATTTTTTAAGGTCTCTCGCGTCCAAGCGATGTGCCGCGTTCGGCTCAAACTGTGGATACCTTAAATGGGGCACTGTCACGCTATTTTAGCGTCATTTTACAATGCCGAAATATGCACTTGCATCAATGGAAACCCAAAAATAATGATGCAGTTTTGTTATCTAGGACTTTATCACTACACCGAAACCATTTATTGCCGCCTAGCACTTAGCATGGCAAGGATGGAAATGGATTGAAATTTGAAAAAAACTTGTCAGTTTTTTTCAAATTCTAGAGCCATTCCTTGAAAATATTGCCAGAAATTCATTATGGTTTGCTCTCTGAGGCACCATTCGTTTGATATGTTTCTTCTAGTCTATTTGAGCATTTTGGGAACGAGTAAAGGTACCAGGTAAAGATTTTAGCAAAGAATGAAGCTGAAAACAGCAAAACTCTCGTGAAAGTGCTCCTTTAAGCCTATATCAAATTAAACATTATAGGGCTGGCTGTCAAATAACACCAAAAATTTGGAAATAAAATCAGTTGCCGAATTCTTCAGGATCTTTAAATGGGTCAGCCACTAAATTTTCCCCCTCCCCCCCAAAAAAGAGATAGGTAGGTAAATGCTTTGCTTTTACAGACACTTACAGTGTATATCGTCTAGTGTGTATTACGGAAGTATAAGGCCTCGTCCACATTATGCTGGAGCTTTATTTCTTCGTCCACACACACTAATCCGTCAAGGAATTGAAGCTTTTGAAAACCATCCTCAGACCGGAGAAATTAAAAACGCAGTCTTTTCGTCTTCGTGTGAATTAAAAAAAAAATTGAAAACGGAAATTTTCATTACTATGACGTCAAGCTAATCATGTGATTTCCCTGACAGAGATTTTTTCAAACACAAATCCAAAATGGCCGTCAATTGTTACGTTTTCAAATTCCTTCGGCGTAGAGTGGACGAGGCCAAAGACAGTTCGAGTACGCGTTATATCGGCTACAAACACAAGCTGTACAATAAACGCATTTTAAAGACCAGTTTCTAAACTAAAAAATAACAAACCCGAGTGTTAGAAACAATAAAGTTGCTTAATGAATAAGACAGCTTGTTTAAGTTATTTCGATCCAACTCTTTTGCATCGGTTAAATTTAAATCTTCAAAGGACCAACTTGAAAAAATTTCTGAAACGTTTCCCAGTAGTAGATACCGACTCCTCATTACGAATATACATCGTACGTTGTCGCGCACTGCTACTTTGGTAGATTTTGTCTTCTAAATTACTTAATTCCGCTACAAGATAGGACAGATGACCAGAACAAAGGCAGAGAGTCGAGCGCTCGCTATGACAGACAGGGCTATTGATGAACCACCTGTTAAATTAAAAACAAAAATAAAAAAAGGGAACCAAAAGTAAGTCGCAAACAAATAAATAATACCCAACGTCACAAATTAATGAACACTTCATGTCTACTTTCCATAATTAAAAATTAGAAATTATTTTTTAAAGGACTAGGGAAAAATGTAAAATGTTCTTTTAAACACCCCTGTCTAAAGTGTAGACTTTAGACTTATTTGTCTGGTTTAGTTTTGTGTCAAATTGCTGTATACCAATACAGTGATGCAGTATAGAGGGGTGCTATCATAAACTACGCATGTGAGAGGTTTTGGGGTCACACTGTAATAGTTGAGCGTTTCTTTCTCATTTCACTCTTGGGTCTTTCTTCGCCGGGTTAAAACATTTGTTCTCAATCTACATCATATCTGGAAGTCGTGGCTTAAGATCTACAAAAAGATATCCAAATGGTCTTCGCACTGCCTCTTCGTACTCTTTGATAAACCAAGCAGTTTCACTTGGATACATTTGTTTGGCTAGAGTCAAAATTTGTAGTTTATCCCGAGGATTCTTGAAAAGGACCAAGTAATGACTGTTTAAGCTGATGCTTCGGGTTGCCTTTGCCTTGATGGAACAGATTTGCACAATGTAAATAAACGCTCAGATTTCGGTGATGAGATCCTTTTGTAAAAACAGGTTCCCGATCCGATTATCTTTTCCGGCTTCAATCATTTGGTCGTCAATGGACAATCAGGTTACGTATGTTGACATCTAAATAGGAATCATTTTCCAGAGATTCCGGGATCCCCTTGACAAATTCGATTGTCGGTATCAATCATCGATAATTGTGTGTAGGCGTTTTGCCACTGTGAATAACACCAGATTATTCTCTCCGGTGGTTGATCGATCACGGTTTGAGCTGTTGTAAACAGTGATTGTCACCCAGACAGTTTTTCCCGAGCCGGTCATCCCTGCAACCATGCAAGTAAATGGATGAACCAACTGAAACCGCTGACACTTTTCTTGAGCCATCGGTATGACTGGAGCAAAATTGGAATTACTGTGTTTTCTGTTCATATGTCTTGCAAATTATCTTTTCTAGAAAACTCCTTTTGACAAACAGGACAGGACCAACTCATGTCAACTCACTCAAAGCTTAGTGTAAACTGACAAAATGTGTATGATGTTTTACATTTATATAGCCTTCAATCACCACAATTCTATTGTTTTCCTCCCCTCCTCCTCTCCTCAATTCTATTGTTCTCCTCCGCCTCCTCCTCAATTCTATTGTTTTCCCTCCTTCTCCCCTCCTCCACATTTCTATTGTTTCCCTCCTCCTCCTCTCCTCCTCCTCCTCAATTCTATTGTTTTCCTCCGCCTCCTCCTCAATTCTATTGTTTTCCCTCCTCCTCCTCCCTCCTCCACATTTCTATTGTTTTCCCTCCTCCTCCTCCTCCTCCTCCTCAATTCTATTGGTTTTCCTCCTCCTCCTCCTCAATTCTATTGTTTTCCTCCTCCTCCTCCTCAATTCTATTGTTTTCCCTCCTCCTCCTCCTCCTCCTCAATTCTATTGTTTCCTCCTCCTCCTCCTCCTCCTCCTCAATTCTATTGTTTTTCCCTCCTCCTCCTCCTCCTCACTCAATTCTATTGTTTTCTCTCCTCCTCCTCCTCCTCCTCCTCAATTCTATTGTTTTCCCTCCTCCTCCTCCACATTTCTATTGTTTTCCTCCTCCTCACTCCTCCTCTCAATTCTATTGTTTTCCCTCCGCCTCCTCCTCCACAAATTCTATTGTTTTCCCTCCTCCTCCTCCTCAATTCTATTGTTTTCCCTCCTCCTCCTCCTCAATTCTATTGTTTTCCCTCCTCCTCTCCTCCTCCTCAATTCCATGGGTTTTCCCTCCACCTCCTCCCTCCTTCCTCCACATTTCTATTGTTTCCCTCCCCTCCTCCTCCTCCTCCCATTGTTCTATCGTCATATCGAAAACTATATAAAGCGGGACACAGGAGAAAACTGTCCCATTTGAACTTGGTAAAGTGTTGCTTACACTTCATTTCTGTCAGAGGAGACCCGCTAATTTTTAAACGCGATGAAGAAACTTTATACTCCAAATCACAAGTTGTACGAAGAATACTATTTAAACCAAGCTAAGCAAAAAGGAGGTAATTTACCGGCTTTTCACGGAGCCCGATTTCAGCAGGGGTATGGCTTAGGTTCCATATTTAAAGGGCTGTTTCGCTGGGCGATGCCTCATTTACAGCAAGGCGCTAAAGTGCTTGGCAAAAAGGCATTACAAACAGGGGTCCAAGTGGCCCAAGATGTTCTGGAAGGAAATAATGTTAACACAGCGCTGGCGAAGCGTAGTAGAGAAGCTATTGGTGGACTAGTACCTCAGGCTGGGAGTGGTCGAAAATCTACAAAAAGGAAAGTGCAGTTTCGTGGTTTACCCCCGTTCAAGAAACGCAAAACAGTTGTGTTGGATCAGGACGAAGACGACTTTCAACTTTGGTCGTAAATTTAAGTGGGATTCCCTGGAAAAAATTATAAAATACCGATGCCTGTCATCTTTAACTCATTTTACGACCATGTCTCGAGTAGTAAAGAACAACCTACCTTTCCTTCATCTCTTAACTTGTTGCCCAGAACATCAGCGTCAGTTTCTTTTAGAGACAGCCACTCCAGAACAGATACACGCATTAGTTCAGATTCTTTTTAATCTACTTCATGGAAACATACCGGTCTCTAAGGAAGTGAAGCACAACTTAAAAAAGCATGCAGATGCCCTTGTTAGTCTCGTTGAATCAAGTGTTCCTTACAGGAAAAAAAAGTATATTCTTGCTCAAGAAGGTGGAGGATTTATACAAGATTTGCTAATCCCGGTTCTAACTAGCATAGGGCCCTTAATGTTATAAAACGTCGCGATCTAGTCTGTAGTATAATCAGTTGGTTCTTGACGTTAACGAGTGCAGGTCAATATGAAGAGAAAAGTTGCCTGGGATGAAGAGGAAGAGAGCGATTATGAAGACAACAACGCAAGTGAAAACGAGGAAAGCGATAACGAAGAACCTCGAATTAAAGATGTTTTAGAAAGTCTGTCCCAACGGGTTTCCCGACTAAAGGCCTCCGATCTATTACACAGCATGGCGGCTTCCAAAGATATCTTGTTTTGGACACCTCGCGGACAGTTACTCCGAAACCAGCGAATAAAACCAGTGACGAACATTTCAGAGCTGGTCGAATATGTGTTACTCCCCATAACGACGATGTTGTTAAACCTCGAGCCCTCAAAACATTTATCGATGGGTTGGCAGAGTTAGGAATCGATAAGCGTTTGATACAAAATAAGAGAATTTTGGCGGAACTACTGGAAAAAGAACAAGCCTATCGCGATAAAGACAGTGAGGCTGGTGATGAAGAAATAGTCTCCGAAAGTAGTGATAATGAAGAAGGCACAGAGACAGCGTCTGAATATAGTGAACACCAAGAATCAGAAAACCCAGATCTGGAACCTGAAGAAAATTCAGAGATTTTGCTTAAAGGAAAAGGTCTTTGCTGCTATTGCAACGGAGAGAACGTTTACGAAAGAGCAGTAGTCAAATGCCCTAGATGTTTTTGGCATGATGGTTATAGGATTTGTCCGATATGTGTACATCAAATTCCTGTTGATCGTAAACACTTGGCAGATGGATTTATTTGGTGCGCTGACTGCCACGCGGTGAAACACATTAACTCAAACACTTTAAAAAGGATTCATTATCCTCCGAGCGAAGATGAAGACGATTGATTTCCTAATACTTTACTCAGTTTTGTTCAGTTGTCATTTTCGTGTATGCATTTCAAATCTCTGTGTATTAATTTTTTTTTTTTTTTTTGTATTCGCTCATAAACGTAATAAAAGAAACAAGTTGTTCAAACATATTTATTGTCGAGTGGTGACACTTAATTAGCGGTCCGAGCTTCTATTGTTGTCATTTCAATGATAAAGCTGCCCCATGGGTTTCTCCGTTCGAGTTTTGTCAGTATGCAAATCTAGGGAGTGGAGTTCAGTGCGTGACTAACGGAGCGGAAAACTCGAGCTCTTAGCTAAGAATTTAATTCTCTCTCTCGTCAGCAAAGCTGAGAATAAAAGCATGATAGATTCTACCTAAACCAATCGGGGTTAAAAGATCCCGATTTCGAAAATCGGAGAAAGTTTTCAAAGAAAGCTAGAGAACCTTATTACAATTTCAAAACATTTGTGGTTGTTTCCGAGTCACGGACAGTTAAACAAGCGCTCAAAGCTGTTTAAAAAACATTTCGAATAAACTGAAAGTCTCGGAGATAGACTTTCGCAGCAAAGCGATTACAAGAACGATAGCGCTTTCGTTAAAATTCGCGCTTATAATTTTAACACATAAGAGATTTTTTCCAATCAAAGTTCATTATTAACGGGCAAGACCGGGCAACCTTATTGTTTGTATTGTACTCGAGCGACTCTGATTAGTAAACCTATACCGAATTAGTATGGAGGAAGTCAAAAATTATTATGCAGGAACGCATTTTACCTAGACAGTTTGAATATTAATGATTTACCTAGGCACCTAATCCACCTAATCCATAGGCACCTAATCCACCTAATCTGGAACGGGGATAATTCTGACCCTCTATAACTACTAGGGAATTATTTGCTTAAAATCAGACGTTCTTGTCTTTTTTGTTTTCCTCCCAAGACCCAAGAGTGAAATGAGAAAGAAACGCTCAACTATTACAGTGTGACCCCAAAACCTCTCACATGCGTAGTTTATGATAGCACCCCTCTATACTGCATCACTGTATTGGTATACAGCAATTTGACACAAAACTAAACCAGACAAATAAGTCTAAAGTCTACACTTTAGACAGGGGTGTTTAAAAGAACATTTTACATTTTTCCCTAGTCCTTTAAAAAATAATTTCTAATTTTTAATTATGGAAAGTAGACATGAAGTGTTCATTAATTTGTGACGTTGGGTATTTATTTATTTGTTTGCGACTTACTTTTGGTTCCCTTTTTTTATTTTTGTTTTTAATTTAACAGGTGGTTCATCAATAGCCCTGTCTGTCATAGCGAGCGCTCGACTCTCTGCCTTTGTTCTGGTCATCTGTCCTATCTTGTAGCGGAATTAAGTAATTTAGAAGACAAAATCTACCAAAGTAGCAGTGCGCGACAACGTACGATGTATATTCGTAATGAGGAGTCGGTATCTACTACTGGGAAACGTTTCAGAAATTTTTTCAAGTTGGTCCTTTGAAGATTTAAATTTAACCGATGCAAAAGAGTTGGATCGAAATAACTTAAACAAGCTGTCTTATTCATTAAGCAACTTTATTGTTTCTAACACTCGGGTTTGTTATTTTTTAGTTTAGAAACTGGTCTTTAAAATGCGTTTATTGTACAGCTTGTGTTTGTAGCCGATATAACGCGTACTCGAACTGTCTTTGGCCTCGTCCACTCTACGCCGAAGGAATTTGAAAACGTAACAATTGACGGCCATTTTGGATTTGTGTTTGAAAAAATCTCTGTCAGGGAAATCACATGATTAGCTTGACGTCATAGTAATGAAAATTTCCGTTTTCAATTTTTTTTTTTAATTCACACGAAGACGAAAAGACTGCGTTTTTAATTTCTCCGGTCTGAGGATGGTTTTCAAAAGCTTCAATTCCTTGACGGATTAGTGTGTGTGGACGAAGAAATAAAGCTCCAGCATAATGTGGACGAGGCCTTATACTTCCGTAATACACACTAGACGATATACACTGTAAGTGTCTGTAAAAGCAAAGCATTTACCTACCTATCTCTTTTTTGGGGGGGAGGGGGAAAATTTAGTGGCTGACCCATTTAAAGATCCTGAAGAATTCGGCAACTGATTTTATTTCCAAATTTTTGGTGTTATTTGACAGCCAGCCCTATAATGTTTAATTTGATATAGGCTTAAAGGAGCACTTTCACGAGAGTTTTGCTGTTTTCAGCTTCATTCTTTGCTAAAATCTTTACCTGGTACCTTTACTCGTTCCCAAAATGCTCAAATAGACTAGAAGAAACATATCAAACGAATGGTGCCTCAGAGAGCAAACCATAATGAATTTCTGGCAATATTTTCAAGGAATGGCTCTAGAATTTGAAAAAAACTGACAAGTTTTTTTCAAATTTCAATCCATTTCCATCCTTGCCATGCTAAGTGCTAGGCGGCAATAAATGGTTTCGGTGTAGTGATAAAGTCCTAGATAACAAAACTGCATCATTATTTTTGGGTTTCCATTGATGCAAGTGCATATTTCGGCATTGTAAAATGACGCTAAAATAGCGTGACAGTGCCCCATTTAAGGTATCCACAGTTTGAGCCGAACGCGGCACATCGCTTGGACGCGAGAGACCTTAAAAAATGGCAAAACTTTGCTGTCAAATGAGCTTGCTACAGTTAGTATTTAGATTTATTTTTGCCTTCTTCTATTAATCGACAGATAATTATCGCTGACCATATCTGATAAACTAAATGACAAAAAAAAAGATTGAATAAGACAGTGCTAATCGAACGAACTCAAAGGCAATACTGGAGAAGAACGGAAGAGTTAAGTTAACTCAAGTCACCATCTCGTAAGAAAAAGTATTCGGCTGCTTCACTCACCTACCAGTCGTTAAAAGGATCTCACAATATTAGTGACTATAAGGGATCGGAAATCATCTTCTTTGTTCGAAAATAATCAACTACGGAAACTTCGTTTTACACCGCTTAAATTACTTTACTTAAGTTAACTAATCATAGTTTATGATCGACTAATATTGTTTACAGCTGCGACTGTGGTGGTCAAAGATCATTGACGTATTTGCACCAACGTCATTAACAGGATTAAACCTGTTACTTGTATTCTTTCTACGATAACGGCCTCAGTTTCATTTCAGTGAATTTGAGTGAAAGAGAACCTTTGAAGTCTCTTCACCTGGCTCCTCGGCTGTCATGTTGGTCTCCCAGGTATTGTCCGTTTAGATTGGAGAGGTGGCAACTTTGGTACCACCAAGCGCCTGTATATTGTACAGCACAGTTTCTGCTGCCACGACTGTCATTATCTCTGTCTTTTGTGGTAAACGCCATGTTATTATGATATGCTAACGAATCTCCCGCTGTACCTGAATATGAACCAACTTCAAGTCGATACTGCGCCTGCTCATCACCAATGTTGAACTTGCCATATTTGGCGTACACTTTAACTCCATTCTAGTCCTTCAGCTCCACTCGTAGAGAGCTCGGTCTAGAGGCCGTCAGTCGGTGGATCTTGTCGTTTCCGAGCCAGAACTCAGCAGTCAGCTGACCAAAGCCTGCTTTGTAGTCGTTCCATCCCCGATAGAAGTCTACCAAGCCATCTTGTCTTCTCTGAAAGACGGTCCAGCCTCCACCGTCACCGCATGTCACAGTAGACAGTAAAGTGCCCTCTTCCGTCTGGGTTGACAGAGTACAATCCACTTTGAGTATGGCCTGATTTCAGCAGATCAGAACAATCTGATAACAAAGAGAAACTTTTGCTTTAAACTGGCTTCTCAATTTAACTATAGGCATTATAAGAATTAAATTAACTTGGTAATTGACATTTTATTAAGAGAAAATGGGGTTTCGAATGGTTACGGCTGGCCTTAGAAAACGAAAACGACCAAAAAAGTGTGCATCGATTTCCGGTTTTTCTCTCTAACATAAGAGTTTTAAGGTGGCTTTCTTTCGTTTTACTACTGAGAATATTTCCACGTCCTCAATAAAGTTAGTGTTTTTGGTTTCCACATTTTATATCGTGCCTATAAATGTTAAAACCTATAATGAATTTTGTCAGTTAAATTTCGCTAATTTTCCAGACTGGTAACCCAACCAGTTTTTACGTAATGAAAAAGGCATACATTTCCAAAGGCCGAAAAAACTGCCAGTACAAATTAAACCCTCGTGTTACGTGTTTGAAATTCGTATGTCGCCGGATTCGATATACTATGAATTTTCGAAAGGTTTCACATACCAAAATTCGGAAAGCCTGCTTACAAATAAAGCCATTATAAACAGGTAATAAACAGGTAATAAACAGGTAATTTGGGTAATTTTAAGAGTATGAACATTAAGGTTCAAATTTGTAGGAATTAATTTTGTTTTTATTTTTGGTTTTCATTTTTATTTATTACGTATGTTTTTTTTTTTTTTTTTTTTTTTTTTTTTTTTTTTTTTTTTTTTTTTTTTTTTTTTTTTTTTTAACAAAAGATGTGTGTTTTTGTTTTCTGTTTTGATTGTGGCAGTTATCGGCCACAAAATATTAACAGAGATGATTGCAAACCTCTGTGTCATTATTGCTTATTACAATTAATAAGTTTGAGACTGGCAGTATAAACGAATGTAAAACTAGTTTTTAAGATGTACGACTAACGTGCGAAATACGATAAGTCATCACCATATGGAACCATCGTTATTAGTTTTGTTTTGTTTGTTTGTTTGTTTGTTTGGTTTTTTTTGCATAATTATTTGTAATTTAAGGTAATTAAGCCTAATAAAGTTAATAAAAAAAAAAATCTCTGGGGCAAGAGGTAACTCATAGCCCCACTATGGGGAGCATACAACACCACTCTTGGTTTTCGTTCTTTTAAAGCATAGCGAAATAAATTTACATTGATTAAATACCCCTGAGTTTGGTCTACAAGATGATACCATTTTTTTGTTGGTTATGACGTCAAATGACGCAATTTTAACCACAATGCTGGATTCGCCATCTTGGATTTTACTTTTTATAAAAGAACGAGATTGAACACAAATTCAAGCCTTGCTTATCAAATGTACGAATTTACGAATCTCTGCAATTTGGGGAAAACGGAAAAAAAAACTACAGAATTGTTTCAAAAAGTTAAATTTTGCCAGACCTGGTTTGGTAGTTGTCACGGCAACCTCAAAAATGATGGACACGCAATTAACATATTTAAATTTCAGCAGAGAATAAAGGAATATTTTGGCAAAAAATGAAGACCCCTTCTGTTTTAATTCCTACCTCACGTTTTTAAAAAACAAGCTCAAGACAGACAAAAGGAAGATTCGAGGCGTTGTTACGCTCTAGAGCACTCTGTTGTTGTTGTTGTTGTTGTTGTTGTTGTTTCGATGACCGTAATTCGTGGCTTTAAAGTAATGTAGTGTTAGTATCATAAGTAACAAAGACATGATTGTTTGTTTAGTTTTGTTTTTAAGTAATGTTGTAAGTGGGGGCTGTATTACCTGTATTGCTACTGTAAGTTTAAAATAAAAAAAGATAATAATAAAGAAAAATAAATAAGTAAATAAAGGAACGGCTACTGAAAGTTTTATCCCCATAGAGTAGGTCTTCTCAAAAGTTTGAAAAAAGCACATTGTGGGTGGGAGGGAGGTGGGCGGAGGCATCCGCCCCTCCCCTTTTGTACGTCCAAGGGTTAAAATAGTGGTCCGATATTTACCTCCTTTCATTTTAAAAACCAGTGAGCCTTTATATGAGAAATACTGATTCATTCTTTCCAATTTCCTTTGTACCCATGGGTAATCATTTCACAAATCACTTACCTCTGGGTTTTTTAACTTCAACATAACTTATTGCTTCGACATCAAACACTCCTGCACTTGTAGCCACACAAATATAGGTCCCAGCATCCTCTTCTTTCAGATCTCTTATGATAAACCCATCGTTTGTCCTGTGACTCCTCCCCTCGGGCAGTGCTGCTCCTTGTCTTTTCCAGCTAATGACTGGTGGTGGATCACCAAATGCGCTGCAGTTTAACGTCAAAGTGCCGCTAGTAGTAGCAAATACCTTTCCAGGAGGCTTAACGATAAACACAGGAAGGGAAACCACAACTAGTTGAGTTTTTCTTTCAACATTTCCTAAAACGTTGACCGCTGAACAGAAATACCAGTCAGAGTCACTTTTACGGACATCAGAAATTTGTAAGCTTAAGACACTGTTGTTATAGTGCGTCCTCCCCTGGGGTAACTGACCAATCGACTTCCTCCATGTCACCACTGGTGCTGGGTATCCAGTCACCTGACAGGTTGGTAGGGTAATGTCACTTCCTACAGTGGCGAACTTAGGTCCCGGTTGAAGAGAAACTTGAGGATGGACTGTACGCAAGTAAACATCATTAGACTTGGTATGATGTAGCAATTATTAAACGAGGTTGAATGGGATTTGAAGAATTCTGCAAGTCAAAGACATCAAGGAGGGTGTTATCCACAGAGGCCGAAGGACGAGGTGAATAACACCCTCCGAGATCTGCAGAATTATTCATATCCTACGAAAGCCGAATTAAATAATTGCTTTATTATTCATTCAGAATATTTCCCCGTTCTTAAAGGAGTTTCGCCATTTCGCTCTTTGTATTTTCGCTCATCAAAAGTAACACAACCTCAACCTCTCTCCAGGTTTCTCTTCTCGGTGGACGGTTCAATAATTACCTGTAGTGGGCTCCACATTTAACGTCATTTTGACGTGATCGGTTCAATAATTTGAGGCGATCTGCACTTTTGAAGTCATTGGTTCAATATCTGGTCAACAGCAGCTGGTTATGGTGAATTATGCGTGTTGTTTTAACCAATCAGAAACGGGGAAATATTTTAATTAAAGATAATTGGATTTCTTGATTTCATTACTTTTTTTAGGAGAAACATCTAAAATCAAGGGATTATGGGGTTAACTGTGAGCGAAGAATCGGCAGATATTTCTAACTGGTAGCTGAGTTACGTTCAGATAACCATCAGCTAGCATGATTGAGCTATTCAACTGGAAAGATGTAGATATAGTGTATTTTTTTACTTGTAACTGATTTAAAAAGCGGTTTTGCGTTTGTCTGGATTATTTTGGATGGACGAGCGTTGAATGTCACTCTAAGGCCTGATGGTTGCCTAACGACAAACTTTAACAATATGGCTGTAGCGTCGTTAATGTTATCTCAACTCTATTTTCTCGAAGAGAAAAACGAATGTTTGACACGCGGATTATCATTAAATGCCATAACATTTTCACTTTGTTTTAGTGAATGGTCTTTAGATATACAAAGGGGAAAAAGGGCAGGAATGCACAAAATAAAAACCCACTTAGGATCACGGACAAACGAACAAATCAACGGACCTAAGTATTTTAAGGTTTTCCGGAAAATGATAAAAAATATTCGTAAGTTTCCAAACAGTCCGAGGTACTCATAAGTTCTGAGATATTAAGGTGGCTGAACACAGTTTTTGATACCTCTGTTTCATTTACCTTTGCTTCTAAAACTCTTGATCCTTTCGTCCCCAAAAATGGCAGCAAGCAAGTTAACAACACAAACTTCAACTTTTTGATAATTAAACTGTCGTATGTGCCGTTGCCATGGCAACATGATTAATTATAAACAAGCGTTTAAAATCGGTTTTGTTTATTTGCAGAAAATCTAGTCATTAGATTTTCTTTATAATTTGCATGCAACAAGCTTGTAACCATACTGACATGTTAGCTCTATTTTAATAACAAACAGATCTTTAATTATCCCTCGTTGAAGGTTCACTGGCATATCTTGAATTTCCTTTGTTAAATTTTAATTTTTTTGAATCCTCCAGTTACTTATTTCCTAAATTATTTTCGCTCTAAATTTCGTGAAATTCTAATGAGTGGTTCTCGAGAAATAGGCGTATCTCCGAAAGTCAATTTTTCACTCAGTCGCAATTTTTTCGACTTACTACGCATGCGTTGCATTTAACTGGGTTCCTTCGGTAACAAACAAAAGCTGAAAATTGCTGGGTTCTTTGCATCGTTACCTTTTCCAACATATCTTTGTAAAATAATAAAAGACTAAAGCCATCAATACACTGCGTTCAATTATAGAGAAAAATAACACAGATAGCGCGGGTGTTGAGTAAATAAAGTGATCGCTCTATTGACGGCATGTTTGTTGTTTTGAAATCCTTGTGCACGTGCTGAATTGCATCAGCAAAAGCACGCGCGAAAACTGTGTTCGGCCACCTTAACTTCTTACTAAAGGCGGCGAAATACGAGATACAAAAACCCTCAACTTGTCGCGCAACATTGTTTCGTCGCAAGTTTTTGTCGATGTTTCCCGTTTTTCACCTTGCGTGATCAACTTGTCGCGCAACAAAAACATTTGTTGCGTGTTGAAAGAAGTTGTTGCAAAAAGTAGAGCGCGGGTCTACTTTGAGCAACAAATTTTGGCCTTCTTTCTCGTTTTTCATCAAACTCACAACTTGTCGCGCAACAAATCTGCTCGTGCCCTAGCAAATCAACCAATCAGCTCGCCGCATTTCTTCAACCCGCAACAAATGTTTTTGTTGCCGATCAAGTTGATAACGCAAGGTGAAAAAACGGGAAACATCGACGAAAACTTGCAACGAAACAATGTTGCGCGACAAGTTGAGGGTTTTTGTATTTCGTATTTCGCCGCCTTAACCGAGCGCGAGGGCCGTACTGGGGAATATTGGCCCGTGGTCGTGGAGCGCAGCGAGGTCCGTACGAAAACAATCAAGGGCCAATACTCCCCAGTACGGCTTGAGCTAGCTAGGTTAGTAAGTAGTTTATTATATGGCACTAGTGCTTGTTTGTTTTAAGTAAGTTAAAGCCCACTTCCGGTCACTTGAATTCAAATGGCTTCCTCCGAATGTTTTTGATGACGCGAGCAACTCAAAAAGAACAAGCTACCACGAGTTAGAAAACAAATTCAATGAACCTAAATCATGTTGAGTATAAACAGGCTTCAAGAACGATTTGTAACGGAATTTGTCAACAGCTGCAGTCTGTTGAAATTCGGAAAATGGTTTCTGTTGATCCTGCATGGAGTATTTTAAATAACGCATCACAAAATATGGATGAAGAAATGTCGAAGCTGGTTGCTGTGAAATCATTCAAACATTATACACAGCTAATGAAGAGGCAGTCTTAGAGTCAATCCTCCGTCTCTCTCGATAACAGTTCGACGCTTCTTTTCATTCTCGACAATTCTGCGCTGAAAATTAGAAATTGTTGAGGCTTGTACTCTTGTCCGTGTTTCCTGCATTTGTTCATAAAGAATATTTCAGTGGACAAGAAGTGGTCAAGCTCCTTCGCAGGTAGGGTTTTAACTCTCCATTTGTCATACCGTTACCTAACAATTAGTGGAGAAGAGTTTTCAGCTCAGTAGCCATCTGCTTATTTGTGTTTGCACATTTTTGCTTCTTTATAAAATCGTCAATGGCCTCCTGACTTTCGCCGATGCCAGATTCAGTCTCTACATTAGACGTTTCCAGATCTTCAGGATAATTAACAATTATTCTTTGAAATCGAGGTAAATATTCTGCCACTATTCACCGAGATTGAGAAGAATAATTGTTTTAGTATATACACAAGAAGTGATCTCAACAACATTTTCAGAAGGAAACCATTAAAAATGGATTTAATTTGACCTCTCAATTCATGCGTGGAAAACGTGCAAGCTGTACAAAGCATGCGAAAAATTCGCGAAACTATTTACAGAATCTTTGAACATGGAAAATCTATAATTAATCTTCGAAAAAAACTCGTGACAGTCTAGAATAACGGTCCTTAAACACCGTTTAAATCAGTGTGAATCAAAAGTATGCTTTATTCAAAAGTATGCTTTATTTTTGTTCGCTTACGCATTATTCACTCGCTAGGAGGTGAATAATGCTCATTAGCCAGAGATAGCGAACCACAAACTACAAACAACAAGCAAACTCTCACAACTTCAAAACAGTCAATTGAATTTACTTACAGTGACTTTCCTTGCCATTTTTAAGTGAACAGCGATAAACCTGTGTTGACTTTTCGTTGATGGAAGTGTAAAACAGGCAAAAGATTACCACTAACGATTACCGCTAACTTTTAAGAGCGAAACTTATGTAGAGCGGGGGAAAAAAATCCGGCCCGTGGCCGGCCGTATAGTAAAAAGCTGGATCGGTCACGTGCGCGTGATTAGCCAATCAAATTCGAGGATTTAGGAATCCGACCCGCTCAGATGCTTGAGAAAAAAATAATAACCTCTTACCAACCGAGCGCGAGGGCCATACTGGGGAATATTGGCCCGTGGTCGTGGCAGTATGGACCGAGCGCAGCGAGGTCCGTACGAAAACGACCGAGGGCCAACATTCCCCAGTACGAATCGAGCTAGCTAGGTTAGTAAGTAGTTTATTATATGGCACTAGTGCTTGTTTGTTTTAAGTAAGTTAAAGCGCACTTCCGGTCACTTGAATTCAAATGGCTTCCTCCGTGTGTTTTTGATGACGCGAGCAACTCAAAAAAGAACAAGCTACCACGAGTTTGAAAACAAATTCAATGAACGTAAATCATGTTGAGTATAAACAAGGCTTCAAGAACGATTTGCAACGGAATTTGTCACAAGTCTCAACAGCTGCAGTTTGTTGAAATTCGGAAAATGGTTTCTGTCGATCCTGCATTAGCCTGCAAACAGGCTCTCCGTATTGGTTATTGCGAGATTTGCTTTCGATTGGCGCGCGGTCAAAAGCTACAGGGGGCGAGAGAGGGAGAGCCTGCAATGCTCCTTGCACGATTTGAGTATTTAGGTTCAGATTCTGAACGTAAATTGCTGATTGGCCAATTCGGCTTGACACATGTCAAATACTACCATTTGCATTCAACCGTGACGCGTGAACGTTTTCTCGTGCATTTTTAATTTTCAAACGAAGCTGGTGTCATGCGACTTCAGGGAGATGGAGGCGCTAAAAGTAAACAAATTTGGACGATCTTATCGCACTGGAATATAGGTGGCTCAAGGTTTCGTTGTCAGAAAAGTTATTGTTTATTTATTTTTTTTTTTTACAATGCGAAAGTTCAGCTTGTGAGACGTGACATAGTTGCCGCCGTCATCTACTATTACATAACGACCGAGTTTCATTACTGGAAACGTGACTCCCCCCTTTCAGAATATGGAGGTGTTAACATTGAGGTCAGTTATTTTTAGTTCAAAAATATCAAAATTTCGGCTAAAAGAAGGGCTAAAATGGGCGGAAATGTCTATTAACGTTTTTACCCATACATAACATCCATACGCTGAGTCACGTTTCGAGTAATGAAACTCGGTTGTTATATAATAGTAGATGATAAGATATAATTTATTGGCAGGGAACGCTTTTGTAAATCGAGCGGTTTTCTTCCGGATTTTCGTCCAAATGTTTTCTTCGGAGTTTCTGGGCAACTGCACTTTCATGTAAACAAGTGCACGTGTATCAAAAGTTTCATTTTTTGACCGCCGTCATGACCTACAAGGTCATTTCCGCTTTAGTTGTGATTGGTTTATTTCAATTTGATAACTTAACAGATCCGTCAAACGGAAAAATGAGGCAGAACTCAAATCGTAAAAGGACCATTGCAGGCTCTCCCTCTCTCGCCCGCTCGCGCGTCATTCAAAAGCAAATCTCGGAATAACCCATACGGAGAGCCTGTTCGCAGGCTAATCCTGCATGGAACTTGCGCATCACAAGATATGGATGAAGAAATGTCGAAGTTGGTTGCTGTGAAATCATTCAAACATATAAACAGCTAGCGCTAATGAAGAGGCAGTCTTGGAGTCAATCCTCCATCTCTCTCGATAACAGTTCGACGCTTCTTTTCATTCTGGACAATTCCGCGTTGAAAATTGGAAATTGTTGCGGCTTGTACTCTTGCCGGTGTTTCCTGCATTTGTTCATAAAAAAAAAAAAATTTTCAGTAGGCAAGAAGTGGTCAAGCTCCTTCGCAGTTAGGGTTTTAACTCTCTCATTTGTCATACCGTTACCTAACAATTAGTGGAGAAGAGTTTTCAGCTCAGTAGCCATCTGCTTATTTGTGTTTGCACATTTTTGCTTCTTTATAAAATCGTCAATGGCCTCCTGACTTTCGCCGATGCCTGATTCAGTCTTTACATTAGACGTTTCCAGATCTTCAGGATGATAAAATTCGCTTCGTAAAAATTCTTCTTCCTCGTTCTTATCGTAAGCTCTGTAAAATATCAATCGTTTAGGTAGTTTCTCTGCGAAGAATGAAAGTATTTACACGTTTTCTTTTCGTAGTTTTTGCTGCAAATTTTGAATTTGCCTGATTTCGAAAACAGAAAAATAAACAGCTTATACCGTTTCCATGGAAACGGTCCGTATGGTGAAATCCCGACCAAGAAAGAGCCAATCAGATCGCTCGGATTTATCTCAAGCCTATCTTGCCATATAATAAAATTGGATATTACTTTGACCCTGCCCTTTTAATGAGACAGACATCTTTGCTAAGATACTAAATACAATAAAGGCAGGTGAGAAGTGAATGTTGACGCATGTTAACTAACATTTGCCGTGATTAAGTTGACTCGAAATAGTTTCACCAGCACTTTCGAGTTTGATGGGTCGCTCTTATTTAGCCACTCTTCATCATTTGATGCTACAATCATGGTATTAAAGAATCGCCTAGTCCTCGGTGAATATGTTGTTATCATTTTCGTGGCACAATAGGTTAACATAGCAACAGTACGACCCGCTAAAAACACCCTTATTTACAGGTTTAAGGGCTTATAATTAAAAACAATTGCACGTTGAATTCTTTTTTTATATTTTCAAATTTTGATAAGCACGATAACACACAACTTTTTGCAAAGTTTAAGAATAGCTA